>JAQHUG010000006.1:11786362-11809462 GCA_028555095.1 Dicrostonyx torquatus
TAGCTGAAAGCTAACAATTTAGAAAGACAATAGATGAGGGTTTTGCTCCAGCCTTCCTTTTCACTTGTAGATTGCTCAATGAGAGGTCGCTGACTCCAAAAGCTGGTGAAGGAATGCAGGTGTGTGTGTGCTGGGGGAGGTGCCCTGGAAAAGGAATATGAATAGAAAATTCATCAAGATTTGGGGGGGCATTCAGAGCATGAATGGCTTGGGAGAGGCACAATAAACGCACGGTCACGCTGTAAAGGACAAGAGAAGTCCGAAGCGGCCTTTGAACAGTGATGGTGTGAAAGCCTGTTTCTTCCTCGCGCCTCCAGGAACACTTTTGGAGAAAAACACCAGTTTCTATGTTGGGGCAACGGTCCCCGACATTGTATCTAAAGTTTTATATCTAATTCATCTTTTATCATAACTAAGGAAAGCTATAATTATAAATTTCTAGTCTTCAACCCCATTAAAAACCCCAGAAGGAAATAATATTACCTAACTAAACAGGAAGTGAATTATGAGCAACTTCCAAAACTCTAGAATTGACAGAGACATCTTGCTGCCTGCACAGTCAACCAAAGTTCTTTTGTAATGTTGGGGCATCCATCTTCAGCCTACAGGCCCATAATATCTGGTAGACTTTTCCATGAAGACGAAAATTTGAAACACCCTTTCCCCTGTATTGGCAGTTTGTCAGTCACATTCTCCTGTGCCCTGCAGAATGTCTGGCAGAATTTTTCATGAAACAGGAACCTTAAAGGACCATCCCATCTTTTGGAAAGTTCAGCAGTCCCTTTCTGTATGTCCTATATGTCCAGTTTATACAGCAGTCTAAGCAAGAACAGTTTCTTGCCCAACAGACTGACCTTATTACATTGAAGGCAGATTCCATATGAATTTCTTCAATGTCCATCAACCTCTCTGAAATAATTGGTGCTGCCAGAAGCAGACATGTCTCACTGTCAAGAAAAGTCTAAGTTCTTAAAACCTATTAAATTCCTATCAGTCTTTGAAAGGTTTGAAGAATACCTATCCACCTGAAATAAATCTCTGTACATCTAGAAAACCTAACATGACTACAATATAAATGATTTTCTATTACTATGTATTTCTTATACATTGTATTTCTAAATAAGCTGCACAAACACAGTAATTTAAATGAGCAGAAATACATACACAATGTAACAAAATTGACTTTAAATCTGTATCAACAGACCAAAATCCATACCAATGCAAAGTATTCATCTCTATATCATATCTCCCTTAAGTGAAAACAAACATTTATAAACAGTTATCTTAGAAATTCGGGCATTGTTTTCTCCAAACTTCTTCCTGTTGCTTTTTTGGGTGAAGTATTTTTAGGGTTAATGGAGACTTTTGGGCATGCCTTGTTCCATCAAAGCACATTATCCTGTAGGGAATCCACAGCATTTCAAATCTTCTGTGGAAATGAAAACATAACGTATTTTCCCTCTCTCTGTGTATTTTCCATCTCTATGTGGTTATCTTTTTACTATTATTTTTAATACTTATTTTATTATCTTTACTTCTTTAATCTATGACAGTTTGTCTTTTATAACTGTCTAAACTCTTTTATTCTTTCTCCCAAGCCTACATACATTTTTCAAGGACACTGTGACCTGTTCAGAGGTTTATTTTTGTCTGAATCTGTCTTTATTGTGTATCTGTAATCATTTTCTGACAAGAAGCACATATGCAAGTGAAATAAATATTCACATACATAAAATAAAAATAAATCTTAAAAAACTTAAAGTAATTATGTAGATTTCTAATGAAACCAGCATTTATAAAAACTAATTCTTTTTTGTTAAACTTCCCTGGTTTTTTTGTAATGTACATTTTTTTCATATAGTTCAGAGTCATACATTTATAAGTAATCTCTTTAAAATTGATAGCAGGCATTGCCTTCAGTGGTTTTGTGTTTAATTTGATCATTTAGAACTTATAAACAAGCCATTATACAATAAATGCTTTGGAAATGTTGTGAGAGGCTGCTTGTTGGTTCCCGACTGCTTAGCCCCAAAATAATCACACAGAAACCATATTAATTAAATCACTGTTTGGCCCATTAGCTCTAGCTTCTTATTGGATAACTCTTACATATTAATTTAACCCATTTCTATTAATTTGTGTATCACCACATGGCTGTGGCTTACCTGCAAAGTTTCAGCATGTCTGTCTCCGGCAGTGGCTACATGGCTTCTTTCCTAAACTCTACCTTTCTTCTCCCAGCAATAAGTTTAGTTTTTCCCACCTACCTGTATTCCCTGTGCAGGCTCAAGACAGTTTCTTTATTAACCAGTGGTATTCACAGCATACAGAGGGGAATCCCACATCACAGGAATTTTTTGTTTGTTTATAATTTATCTTATTTATGTATTGCTGTGTATCTGTGTGTAAATGTGTATCTATGTGTGCAGTTCACATGGATGCCAGAAGAGGGCATTGGATCTACTAGTGTTACAGTTACTGGCAGTTGTATGTAGGCGTATTTGGTTGGCACAATAAATAACCAAGCCAGCTCAATAAGAAAGGGTATTTTTAATGAATGAAAAGAGGGAATACTCATACTACCAGGGTGGGAAGTCCTAAGTCCTATCCATCCAGCAGACACCGCATGGATAGAGAGAGCACACCTGTGTTCTCTCAGTTTTCATTACCTGGGGTCCCAATGGCCACACCCCAACTTGATGTGATTGGCCAATAGCCTTTCCCCATCATCTCCCCCTTTTGTCTAAACAAGATCGATTCAAACCCAACAGAGCTATATACAATAGGAACAGACACCATATACAAAATTACAAACAATAAACAACATTAAGCAAGGAACGTATAACAAAAATTCCACTAAGCATTCTATTTCAAGGAGTCTAACTATTGCACTAAAATTAAGCTTAGCTAAATTGTGAGGAAGGTAACTACAATTATCTAATCTTCAATTCCATCAAAGATCTGAGAAGGAAAACAATATTACTTGAGTGGAAAGAAAGTACAATTGAGAAACTTCTAAAATGTGTAACAAATGACAGAGACAACTGACTACCTGGGCAATCACCCAAAGTCTCATTTGCAATGTTGAAGCGACCAACTTTGGCTAAGGCCTAGAGTAACTGACAGACCATTTTTGAAGGCAAGAAACTTTTCAAAACTATCTTACCCTGTCTTGGCAGGATATGACAGTTTTGTTTTATCCATTTATGGATACTCTGTATCTCTGTTAGTAGTTGAGGTATGAGAATTTCTTTGCCCAAAGGCCAGTTCTGCCAAGAAGAAAGGCTCCAGTTGGAGTTTCTCTGGTGTTCAACATTCTCTCAGGAATAGAATGGTGTTGCCAGGAGCAATGTGTCTCACTGCCATGAAACTATGAAACTCTAAATTAGATTAAAGGCCATTTTCTACAGCTCCTTGAAGAGGTTGAAGATTATCTATTTATACTGAATATAATCTCTATGTATCTAAAAAACCTGATTAGTCTAATTATAAATATAACAAACATAGATGGCTATTGACCTATAATTTTCAATACTTATCTACCTTAAAGACTAAGACAATAAACAACTGTGCAATAAATGAGGACAATTACCTTCAAATGTAAACACTGTATAAGTATCTTGATCAGAGGTAGTGACGTATACTGCGGTATGGTAAATATATATCAATACATAAACAATGTTTTAAACAGAGGTAGAAGCATACATGCATACAATATTCAATATAATTTAATTTTGTATCAATATACAAAAATCTATAACAATATTGTCTAAAAACAATAACTCACGTTGGGCACCAGATGTAGGCATATTTGGTCAGCACAATAAATAACCAAGCCAGCTCAATAAGAAAGGGTATTTTTAATGAATGAAAAGAGGAAAGACTCACGCTACCAGGGTGGGAAGTCTGGAGTCCTATCCATCCAGTGGACATCACATGGAGAGAGAGAGCACACCTGTGTTCTCTCGGTTTTCATTACCTGGGTTCCCAATGGCCACACCCCAACTTGATGTGATTGGCCAATAGCCTTTCCTCATCAGTTGTAAGTCACAGTGTAGGTACTGAGAATCAAACTCTGCTCCTCTGTAAGAATAGCAAGCCCTCTTAACTGCTGAGCCATCTAAATTTGAGCCAGTTTGTGTGACTATATATGAAAAAGATAGATTGTGATGATGGAATTTGATTTATGTCATCCACAAATGTGATATCTGATAAGCTTCTGCAAAAGTCAGCTGAGGCATCTAATGTGATCCAGGTGTCACTGAGGCTATCATCACACTACAATGTAGCATTAGATCTGGTGGGGCAGATTGAGGTACTTTATGAACGTTTGCTTCAGAATTAAAACTTGAAGCATGCAGCCAATTCACGGCATGCATTAATCAGCTCCTAAACCACGCCCCAGAGTGATTTCAGCACACACACAGAACAGCTCCTTAACTTCCCACTCAATTTTAATGCAGCTTCTCCAAATATTTTTTTTTTTAAAAAAAAATGCCTTTCTCAGCCCTAAACACATGTCCTAAGGCACTCACAGATGGAATATAAAAGACAATTAGAACAAATTTATTAGATGGCTTGCCTCTACTGTTTGTGAAACTTTGAAATGAATGTGTAGCTAGAGAAATGAATATCCCCAGTGAGCAGCCAAGAAGAGCAGCAAACTGAGAGGCACGGCAGGAGAGGCTCCTTAGGAAGGTGTTTTCAAAACATTAGCCAAGCCCTTGTCTACAAAAAACAAACAAACAAAAAAAACCTGACTGAAGAGAGAGAGGGAACTGAGGGCTAAAAAGAGTTTTATTTTTTATTTAGCTCATGTTTTATTTTTTTTAATCTCATGTTTGCACGAGAAATGGTGAGTGTTGGGATTTAAAAGTCGGGGCTGATAAAGTTATGAGCAGACAATATGGGAAGGTTCCGTTCTGCTTCAGATGGTTTTCAGGGTTCCGTGATGTGGGGTTTGCCCACAGATGCCTCTCATGCCTCCTGCATATACCGGGGACAATTCTCTTTTTTTCTTTTCTCTCTCTCTCAGGAAGCGATGTGCTATAGGGGAGGGCAGCCCTTACAGAGCCACTTCATGCAGCAAAGCTGGCCCTGGAATCAGTGGGTGATATCACACGTTCCTGGAAGGGCAGGTCTGAATAGGACCTCAGCCCTTCTAATTGGCTGGGCAAACCTCCTAAGACTGATGGAAAGATTAAACCAATCATTGTGTCTGTAAAGTACATAGATGAGAATCGGTTAAAAAAGGAAATGCTCTCTTGACATTGACTTTTAAAAAGTATTTTAGAGTCATTTAGATGGCTCAGCAGGTAAAGGTACCTGCCCTTCAAACTTAATGACCCGAGTGGGAAGTTCTAATGGTAGTAGATTCGGTAGAGATGACTTCACTCAGTTGCCCTATGACTTCCACATGAGCCTTCTAAAAAATACATTTAATAAAATATTCTAAAATCATCTCTATTAATTCTTGGAGAATTTTACAGACTATATTTTGTCAGAGAATTCTATATTAAACTACTGTACAGAAGTTAGTAAGCAAAATCCCTACCATGGTAATCTTAGGGAAAGACGAAGTGAAGGTGATGTAGGCAATTCCTGTAAAAAAGGCGCACACGAATCCGAACCCAAACTAGTCTGACAAACACACTCCCCAGTCTCTGTCTTATGTCTGTGTCATAGGTGGTGACTAGGTCTCATCATATTGGTGGGAACTCAACTTCAAAATCTGACACAATTGTCTAATTGGCATGAAAGGGAAGAGGAAGGTTCTAGATGTACAGGCCCTTGTCACGCTGACTGCCTTTGATAGAACAAAAATGTTTCTCACAGTTATTACTTAGTCTGAAACTTTCTGATCCAAACTGATTTCATGCGGTCAAATCTTGATGTCTCTTATCACGTAATCCTATAGCAAGTTTCCTGGCTGGATTCGTGACTGTTTTGTCTTATAGAAACTGCCTTATTTGGGGCATCACACTGAGATTACATATTTGGTCCCATGCGTTGGTCACTGGTTCCATCACTGCTTTTGTGGGAAGGAAGCAAATTTCAGGTGCTGGACCCTGGAATTTTCTGAATTTTCCCAGTAAATAAAACGGAGTCATGAATTTCTAATTACTAACTCTCAGACTCAAATTTCACCAAACTCAAACAGTTAGATGAAGAATTACGTGATATTCATATATATATATGTATATATATATATATGTATATCAGTGCATAACATGAAGAGTAGATAGGAAAAGCATGTGATTTATGCTGGCAAAGAACCTACAATATACTTAAGATGATAGATAGATTATATATATATATATAAAATAGATGATAAATAGAAGATAGATAGAAGATAGATAGATGATAGATAGATAGATGATAGATAGATAGATGACAGATAATAACTTCCTTTTCACCAGTTCTCTTCAGTATGTTCACCAGCCCTCTTCTCAACACCGAAACCCTTCTCAGAATTCTCAAGCCAGTGCCTCCTTAGAACTCATTAAGTACTAAAAGAGAAACCCCCTACATTTTGAATTGCTCATACTTCTTTCCGATTGTTACATTTCAATCTCAACAAGAGCAGAACAAGCTGCAAGTGTAAGCAGGGTATGTGGCTCCTTCCTGGAATGTTCTTCCATGCCTCTTCCTCTGCCTGGCAGACAGCTTTGTTGTAAATAGGGGAGAGGTGCATATTGTGTTCCCCAGCCGCCAGGCTCCCAAGCCCCCAGCCGCTGGCCCACTCAGCTACTGGTTGCTTGCACCCGAAATAACCACGTGAGGACGGTATTCATTTAAACTCTGCCTGGCTTATTATCACTAGCCTTTTCCCGGCTAGCCCTCACCTCATAAACTAACCCATTATAAAAGTCTGTATGTCACCACGAGGTGGGTGACTTACTGGACGGAACTAAGGTACCTCCATCTCCGACGGGAGCCTCATGGCGTCTGGCTCACTTCCTTTCTTCTCCTCCCAGAACTTCCGTTCTGTCTACTCCACCCACCTAAGGGCTGACCTAACTATAAGCCAGGCAGCTCTTTATTCAACCAATAAGAGTAATACAAAATACAGGAGAACACTCCCACATCACAGCTTTTTGTTTGTTCCGATTTAATATGGTGTTTTGAGACAGGGTCTTGCTGTGTCTTCCTGGTTGATCTGGAATTATGTAGTGGCTCCAAAATCCTGGTCCTGTCTGAGTTCCTCAAGTGCAGGGACAACTGTGTGTGCCCTCATGCCCAGTGTGTGCCCTCATCCTTTCTTCAGTCTTCCTTCTCCATGGGAAACAAACAGTTCTGCTTGGGACTTCTCTGTGCAACGAATTTCCTGTAATCAGATTGTGATCAAGTATTTCCTTCCTATAGCAAGATTCCCATTCTTGGACACACGGAAGCTGGGGTTGATCTTATAGTTTATAGCTCAGGGTTCTCAGACACTAAATATAAAGTCACTGCTCCTTAACTGTTACAGAAGTGATATAGGACACAGGGCAGAATTTACTGAAGATTCAGTTGAGATGGCTGTTGAATGAATGACTGTGTGCTAATTTTTGAAGTTTTTAATCCCCCCTTGCTCTTAAATCTTGTTGATTCTGGCCTGTGTCAAAAATATAGTCTTCTCTCTGTTAAGTTGTCCAACAGATGTTATGGTAACTTTGATAAACAAAGACTGAGGCCCTTTCAAGCAGGGAATGCATCTCATATGAAGAAGACTTCCAACCCGGCCCAAGCCCAGACTATGCATTTTGCTGTTATCCCAGCTATTGCTATAATAATTCACGATTTATGACTTATGAATCTCTTTTCACAGTCAAATTTCTAATGATGTCTTCATAAGGAATCCTTGCTACCATCGTTCTCATACTTTGAAAGAAGAATAACTTTTTTTTTTTTTTTTTTTGCTTTTTCGAGACAGGGTTTCTCTGTAGCTTTGGAGCCTGTCCTGGAACTAGCTCTTGTAGACCAGGCTGGTCTCGAACTCACAGAGATCCACCTCCCTCTGCTTCCCGAGTGCTGGGATTAAAGGCGTGCCCGGCTAGCTTTTTTAATATAGAAATATGCTCTGGGTGACAAACACCTAACCCAGAATGGCAGCTTTGGAATTCTCCAGTTCAGTGGTGATTTCACACTATTGAAGATTTGCCTATTGTGATACAAGGCCATGTGCTACAATGTTTCAGAATCATTTGTACTTCTGAACAAACTCCTACTATGTTTCCAAGTATGTGAATGAATGTTCATGTTACCTATATCCGGGAAGGGACTGGACCCTTGATTTCTAAGTAAAGGCAGTGAGGAAAGAAGGAAGCGAAGCATACCTGGGATATGAAAACATACAACTAAACGTGTGTGTGCGCATGTGTCTGTGTATGTGTGCGTGTGTGTGTGTGTATGTGTGCGTGAGAGAGAGAGAGAGAGAGAGAGAGAGAGAGAGAGAGAGAGAGAGAGAGAAAGGAGATCTCAGGAAGGGCTGTAGGCTACGAAGGGAACCGAAGAAGCAGAAAGCAAGGATGCCTTTTTCTACTGGGTCTTTTTTGGTGACTTGAAGGAGCCTGTTCACACACAGTGACCAAGTATTGTCGTGGATGAAAAAGAAAGAACCCCCCCTTCTCCCTCCTCATTTTCCCCCCAGAACACATATACAAACTCCGAAATAACAGCTGTAAACAGCCTTGTATCTCTTACATTTTTCTTTTCCTTAAGTATAATCCCAGGCACTTGAGTTTTCTAGCCATAAGGAGGAAAGGAAACGCGACACCTTCTCATTGCTGAACGCGAGAATGCCAGCTAGCAAGTGAGCATTTGCTGCTGTTAATTAATCAGAAGATGCTAGGACCTCACACTTAAGATTTCCAGCATCTGAGTTCTCAGAAGGTGGAAGGGTGAAGATAACAAGGGCAAACAGCTGATGACAATGTAACATTTTGCATTGTTTGGATGATGCCTTGTAAAAGCGTTTTAAAACCTAGGCTACTTTTCCTCTCTTCTCTGCCTAGAGCTTGTATTACAAATTCCTCATAGTCATGAAAGATAAGCAAATACTATGAAATAAATAATGTTCTCCTGACAGCAACCTCGGAGCGTCAGTGTGGGAGAAGAAGCTTGAGTCTGGGGAAGCTAAAATGTAAGAAATAGGATAGTGAAGACCAGCGGTCAGTGTGGGAACGCTGCAGGACACAGGAAGCAAGATGGTGGCAGTAGCAGAGCTTGGGACAGGACACAGTAGGCTAGGCGCCACACTCAGGACAGGGCTCCGAGTCAGGAGTGTGTCAGCTACTTCCTAAACATGTTTGAACGTAGCACACCCTCTCAGATCATATTCTAGCCACAGTCTGAACTGCAGGCAGGAATATAGCAGACTCTGACATCCAGGTCAAGGGGCTGGAGAGAGGTGCCTCAGAGGTTAAAAGTACCTTTAATGGTCTTCTGGAGGATGGGGGATCAGTCAGTTCCCACTACTCACATGGTAGTTAACCAATCCCTGTGAACTCCAGATCCAGGGGATCTGATACCCTTTTTGGGCTCTGTGGGTACCTGTACAAATGTACATACTTGCACACAAAGAAATCCAGCTCTACAGAGACTGAATAAAGACAGGTGGAAAGATCCAAGGAAGGAGGTAGACCAGCATGCAGAGAATAGTAGGAAGAGTGACAGATTTCTGGCCAAAGGGTGTCTGAGTACTGAGAGTAATTGCTCTTGGCCTGACAGTAGAAAATACAGAGATGAAGCTTCCTCGTGACGTAGAGGGAAGGCTGGTAGAGGCCAAATCCTCTACTTGCTGTATGGAAAATCTTCATCTTCATCAGATCATCACATGTCTCCTGCAGAGACAGCTAAGACCATAACCTCAACAGACACTAAACATATGCATGACACAACCGTGGGACTACTTGGGAGGCTGCACATATATAGATCCACACAGAGAGAAATGGTACTGTTGTCTCTAGCTACAGCATACCTCATGATAGTAACGTGAGCATGTACTTTGTGCATTTGGGGAAGATTGGTACAAGCCTGCTAAATTCATTAGCAAGGAGACTGCACGACGGCTTCCCCTCTCCAGAGCCTCTTTCCCTATCCAGCTTTCAAACATTGTTGCCTATTTTCCAAGGAGTATGGGCTTCCTGCTCGCACCAAGATCAGGAAACAATAAGGTCCATGATTTGCTCAAGGCTAAATTACCTTCATGCATTTATATTTGATAATAAAATCAAGTTGAAATTTAATATTTTAATTGGTGAGAGAACATTTTTGGGAGCAGAGAAATTTTTGTCATTTACAGAGCAAGTTAGCAAAGTAGTCACTAGATCTGAAATAGGCACGTTTTAGGATACTTGAAGATCGTGTTTCATTGAATAAAATATAAATATTTATGTTAATATAAAACATGCTGACATGAGATATGTATACTGTTATCAAGTGCTGTCACTATCATGTCAGTTTAATTGCGTTAATCACAGAGGTTGCTTTGTAGAGGAGTTCTTTAAAAATTAATTGATTTATGACTATAGAATAACTATGTGGTTTAGAAGCTAAAACCAACCTGCTAAATTTTATCTTATGTGAAGAACTGTTAGGGTTCAAAATAATCCAACTATCTTAAAAGGGTAATAATATGTCTTGAGTTTATAAAAATTTGCTGGATTTCCTAACTCAAATTGTTAAATGCTCACAATCACATTTTTGCTATGACATCTCTAGGGGGCCGGACAAATGGCCCAGCAATCACAAGCACTTGCTGCTCTTCCAGAGACCTAAGCTTAGTTCCCAGTGCCCCCATCAGATGGCTCACAACTGCCTGTAACTCCAGGTACACCCGGCCATCTGATGTTTCTGACCTCTGAAGGCACTTGCATTCATACCCACTTACACACTCAGACACACACACCTACACATAATTAAAAAATAAAAAAATAAAACTTTAAAAAAGAAATTTAAATGCTATAGGAAAAGAGGTAATTGGAGGAATGAAGTAGAAAGTTCCAGTATGTAAAATGGTCTTTGTTGAACAAGGTCAAACTGTGCGTGTCCATCCATCCATCCATCCATCCATCCATCCATCCATCCATCCATCATCTCACTAGCTTTTAAAGGGCACTCCCTCAAGCCAATGAACATGTGCTACCAGCAGATATGAAAGAGGGAAAAACCTAAAAGAAACACAATAACCCGGCGAGATAAAGCCCCTTTCAGACACGGTTGCGCCCAGAATTACACCCTTAGCATTAACTACTCTGCTAACTGTAATTTCTGAGCAGCTTGGCTATGCTGGGACCAATAACGTCTCAGCAGATGTTAACAGTGAGGGGATTTAAAGATTACCAGGTTTCATGGGTGCAGTAAAGTTGCAGTGGGAACAGAAATATTACCGTAGCTGTTATGTTCCGAGAGCATCCTAGTTACTGACAAGTGATACATGAGTGATAGTGAGGGCCAGGGGAATGAGACTTTACACTTACTGGTCAGCAGCATATAAATCCCATAAATTAAACAAAGTTTTATGTATTCCTCATTTCTTTGCAGACTGATCTTCCTCAGAGGGCCTTTGTTTCATGTTCATTCCACCGTCAAAGCTTTGTTCAACCGTCCTGTTCCCTTTAAGCAGGACGTCGCTTTATCCCCGGCTTCCTGCTGCACATCCATCCCCATTAGTTCTGAATCATGGTGTGATCTCCAGGTGGTACTTTGGTGATGCCTCCATGTGTTTTACAGTGGACTCCATCAGACTTAGCGCTTTTTATATAAATCCCTCCTAGGCCACCTTACTTGTCCCTTCAATGGTCTGAAAGGGACAATTCTATAATGTCTGAAATGTAGATAGGTGAACACTCTGCGGTGTGGCATCACCCTTCGTGACGAGGAGTCTGAACGGGGTGTTCACTGTAGCGGAGAACACGTGAGAACGGCACAGTGTCCCTCATATCCTTAGGCATGAATGCCAGCTCGTGTGATGGATAGTAAGCCATGGGAAGACATCTTGTGTCCAGGTCACCATAAATTCCCACAACAGAACTGCAGTCAGATTATGAGACCATGGGAAGGAGGCGCGAAACTGTGGGGGGTAGAGATGGCTCATGGGTTAAGAGCACAGATTAGTGTTACAGAGGACTTGAGTCTGGCTCTTAGCACCCACACTGGGAGATTCACAATTGCTTGTAACTAGTGTTTCTGGCCTCCAACTGTGCCTGCCTTTATAAGCACACATCAAAACACATACAGACACACATACATGCATGCATACACACAAAATGTAGGTTATTTTAAAGCTAGAACTTCTGATGAACCAATAGGAGGTTACTTATAACAAAGTTATTCGCGTATAAATACGTCTTTCCCTAATGTTGGCACAAGAAGGAAGCTTTATGTATCTGGTCCCCAGCCCATCACACTGCCAACACTAAGACCTCAGTGCTACTGATTTCAAAGTGGTGTGTCACATAGAGATATTTCCACTTAAAAGCCTGGGGTCAGCTTGTATGTGTGTCTTCCTTCTCCCAGCCTTATTTGGTTCATCTGGAAGTATCTCTTGTTACTTGAGGGTGGGAGTCTATTGGCATGAGGGTATGGGTTATTTTGTATCTTGCTTGTCCCTGTCGACTTGGACTTTTCAGGGCTTTGTGACAGTCACTTTCTCATCTCTGCTCCCTCACATCTGGGGTCATCGATGGCCTACCACACCCAGCATTTTTATGTGTGTACTGAGCATCCATTTGAACTCAGGTCCCTGTGCACTTTACTGACTGAGCCGTCATCCTGAGCCCCTTCAAAACAATTTCATTGGCATCACTTTCAGACCCACGTAAGCAGGCCCTCAGTGGACCTGTGAATGTGGCTGCAGATTTTTCTGGCACAAAGTCATTCCTGCGTGGATTCTGAGGCAGATCTTACTTTGAACACATTCCCACACCACTGTGTGAGGTGTAGGAAGAGGAGACGTCATGCACTTATGAAATGTGAGTAGGGAAAGCCGGTTTAATTTTCTTGCTGGTGCTATTATCTTTTAAGTCCTAATAATCTCGCTCATGCTCGGGCTGTGAGCCTATAAATCTGGACATGTTCAATGAGCAATCCAGGAGAAGTTTCCCTCGGCCGTGTGAGGCCCTGATAAAAGCAAACAATACAGTGCTAGCCACTGCTTATTAAGAAGGGAGACACCCACACGGCCTGACACTGCAATCCTTTTTATTTTGATGGCGCTCTTTCACTGTCTGTCGTAAACTTAGCGAAGCAGGCTTTCTCGATCCCGCTCTCCTTTTATTGGATATAAATCACCCCTGACAGGAAGGTTTATGCCCAAATCCGTTTACTCCTTGTTGAGAGTCTTTAAATTAATATTTATAAGCTGGAAGGGGCCTGAAAGGATGCAGCAACATAATAGCTGAATGCCCCAGTTGGGCTTGAACTGGTTCCCGCCTCCTTGACCATTGACGCCTTTTAATTATTCTCATTCCTAGCATCTACTGCCAGTGCCACCCTTGTGCCCATAAATCACAGACTTTGGTGGAATTGAGGTGGGGCAAAATAGGGGTTCTATGTGTAGTTACTATTACCATTATTGTTGTTGTTGTTATTCTTTCCCTCCCTCTCTCTCTCTTCCCCTCTCTCCCTCTCCCCCCCACTCACTCTGTGTATATGCATATAAGTTGAGGCTCAGGTGTGGAGGTCAGAGAGCAACTATGGGTATCAGTCCTTATCTTTCACTTCGTTTGAGACAAAGTCTTTCTGTTGTGTCGGGTGTGTGCTCCTGTTCTCCTAGCTTCTGAGGATTCTTATCTGCACCCCCAATCTTTCTATGGGAGCACTGGCATTGCAGATCCCCGCCCCCACGGGAAACTGTGTCTGACTCTATATGGGTTTTAGATCCAGAACTCAGCTCCTCCCACTCAAGCCCTTTACCCACCAAGCAGCAGGGGGGTGGCGTGAAAATGAGAATTACAAAGGATTTAAGCTGTAATTGAAGACAATGGCTCAGAAATTATTCTAATTGAAATCATGTCCTGATGGACCTTTGTAAATTCCGTCCTGAAGCACATTTCTGAAAAGTCCCTCCAAATACAAAATGATGTTAGGTGAGTGGCTGAATCTTAATTCACACCATTAACCTCCCTGGGCCACAGAGCAGACTCTGCTGGGTCCCCGACTCCATTCTCTGTGGCCCCTTAGTCCCCTCTGCTGCTCTGGCCTCCTTCTGCTCATGCGTGCTTTGTGCAGGAGCACACTAGCCGAGTGACGCAACATGGCGGACCCAGCGCCAGGCCCTGGATAGTCCGTGGTCTCAGTCAGTCAAGGGTTAGGTGTGGGATGTGACATGACTTTGGAAAGGTGAAGAAAGGGAAACCAGAGGACCTGGCTTCTGGAAAATGCTTCCTTATGTCCAAAAGTACCACCAAAGATGGTCCTCTGCTCACGGTCCCATCAGGAACAGACGTGACCTTCTTGCCGCTGTCAAAGGAGCCAAGCTGAGGTCACATACAGCTCTCATAGGAGGGCAGAGCCAAGGAAGCTAGGAAGGTGGAGTTGGTGCTCCAACAATGACGTCTTGTTCCCAAGACGATGACTCTCTCTTTATGGTGTCTGTATCTAAAGCCCGCGCTCCTCCTTAAAGGCACTTGGGACCTCTGATTCCCAAAGCAGGGTTCAGAGGTAAAGTCAGGTCTGCCTGTGTTTCCTCACAGTGCTCAGGGTTCACAGACATCTCTCTGTTCACCTCTGTCTTCCATCACACTGACTCCCCAGCCTCCTGAGTCTTGCCTCTCGCTTTCTTTGTCTTTGTGAATTGGCACCTCCTCCTCCACCCTCACTTTAGGCTGGTTTGGGTCGGAAGCTGAAATAAACAGGTGTGTTTATATAATAGATCTTCTTTTATTACTTCTTTGACTTGGAAAATACAGGAACTAAATCTGCTAAGTAATATGCACCATCCGTCTGGATAATGCTGCTTTCTGTCAAATGCAAACTGTGATGTGGAATAATGGGATTGGCTTTTGGATGTGGTTCTAAAGGCAACAGGGGGTGGTGGTGGTGGGAATTAGTGTCCCAGTTTTGAGCAATCGCCACTTGCTTGGGATAGGCCTTTCTAAGCTCCAAAGGGATTATGTGGTAGGGAATAACATTGCTTAATATAAGTTAAATATAGACGTTGAGTTTGTACTTTGTTGATCATGGTTCAAAATTGTCTGTTAGTTGTTTACTTTCATTTATCTGTCGGTGAAATTCCTAGCCCCAAGAGATTCTCCAAGATTAGACAGTGTTTGGATCACCTCTGTTAAAAAACAATCAGGAAAGCCAGATGTGGTGACCCATGCCTGTAATCCTAGCATGTGGAAGGCTGGGGTAGGCTAAGGAGGCTATCCTGGGCTACATAACAAAGCACTATCTAAAACAAACATTAAAAAAAAAAACCCTAAAACCAGTTCAGTTTAAAACTTGGGAAATTAGTTAAAAGCCATGTTCTCAAGTCCTAACACAAGCCACTGGAGCCCAAATCCCTGGAAGGTCTCAGCCCAGACTTGTACTTTCCATAAGAATTTCAGATGTTTTTTTTTAATCTGATGTAAATCCTGAAACCCACAGGTCTATCATCATTTCTCTGAGATTTAGAAGTGTGGTCTAGTTTGTGAGGCTCAGAAGGAAGCTGCTCTAGCATCTTTCTAAATCTTTCTAAATATTTAGAATCTGTTTTTTAAAATCTTAAAAAATACCTAATCTGATTAAGATAATTTGTTCTCTTCCTCTGTCTCCACAGGATCCATTCATAACAGTTTGGAAGGACAGTTTGAAAGTGCATCTGTCAATCTCTGGCGCTGTGATGTCCCACCTCCTCACCAAAGTGTGTTAAGAACCGGCTCTGGCCTCCAGGCTGGTCCTCATCCTTTCCTAAGGACGACCAGTCACTGTAAGGAAAAGATGGATGAGAGTGACTTTCCTGTCCCTGTGATAAAGTACCATAACCAAAAGCCACTCAGAGGAGACAGGGGTCTGTTTTAGCGCACGGTTCCAGAGAGATAGAGTCTGTCACAGTGGAAAACCATGGCACAGTCAGAGGAAGCATGGTTGCAGGAACAGGAAGCTGTCGGATATCATTTCCATCCATACTTAGAGGCAGAGGGAACAGGAGGTAGGGCAAAGCTAGGAACCTTAAAGCCAGCTTACGAAGATGAACATCCTCCTGCAAGACTGTAGGAGGAAGCTGCTTGTTGGTTCCTGGCCACTTAACCTCGAAATAATCACACAGAAACTCTATTAATTAAATAACTGCTTGGCCTATTAACTCTAGCTTCTTATTTGCTAACTTTAACATATTAATTTAACCCATTTCTATTAATCTGTGTATTGCCATGTGGCAGTGGCTTACCAGCAAAATTCCCGTGTCTGTCTCGGACAGGGCTATGGCAGGGCTATGCGGCTTCTCTCTAACTCTGCCCTTCTTTCTCCCAGCATTCAGTTTAGTTTTCCCCGCCTACCTTAGTTCTGCCCTGCTATAGATCCAAAGCAGTTTCTTTATTCATTAATGGTAATCACAGCATATAGAGGGAAATCCCACATCACAAGACTGATGTCCTAAAGACTCTACCTCCAATGACACCAACTATAGACCAAGTGTTCACATACATGAGCCTCTGGGGTCATGTCTCTCTCAAGAGCCAAAGGACACCTCAGCCGTTGCACACATGCTGTGTGTGTATAGGCTTCCTCAGCACCCTGCTGACCCAGCATTCATCTGTGTTCTAGTTCACTCTCAGGGAGTCAGCATTTAGGAGATGTTCTGCACGGGTTCCAGAATTGGATTTGACCCCTGACCTCATTTGGGCAGAGAACTATTTTCAACACTTCATCCATGGTTGAGCAGGAGACTTATGGACAGTGCCTCACGCAGGGTGAGGTAGCCAGATCAAAACTACAAGAGGAGACTCTGACTTAAACCAAAGCATGCAACGGCTCCTCCATGCCTGGAACTATATGTTATGGTGCTAGACTATTAATTATATGTAATAGAACAAGACACAGGGCTGAAGATGTGGCTCAACTGATAGAATGCTTGCCTAGTATTCACAGTCTCCAGGCTGAGTAATCTAGGTATGGTGGTGCATGCCTATAATCTTTGGCAGAGCAGCCTCAGCATGGGTAGGTGGAGGCAGGTAGGTCAGGAGTTCAAGGTCACCCTTTACCACTAAGGGAATTTGAGTTAAGCCTGAGCTACTGAACCCCTAGCTCTAAAACAAGACAAAAAACACAGATACATTTTGATTTGTCTTTTTAAAACATTGTCATCATGACCCTCACTAAGGGACACTGTCATCTGACTCTACTGGCAGAGAAAAGCAGAGGGACGAAGGCCTGGCTCTAGCTTACTCAGATGGATTATCTCCATCCCTCACCCCGTGACTGAGAGAAAGGTCAGAGCATTCTTCAATGCAGCCAACACCTAGGTTCCTGGGAGAGGCCTTGCATTCTCTGAACCTGTGGGAACATGTTCTATCTGTGATCCAGGCTACAAACTGTGATATATGGGACTTGCTTTCTGAAGGATCCACTTCTGTGAGAACTTGGGTGACTTCTCAGATCGCACTCATGCTACTGACCTTCCCAAAGCTTGTCAATCTGAACCAGTGACACTGGTAAGCAATCTGTTGTCCTGTGGAGAAGGAAGAATTAGCAGAACTCTCCTTGTCTGGGGATGCCAGCCAAAGCATGACTTCTGAATGAGAAGAGACAGCATTTTGAGTGGTGGTGGGCTATCAACAGCTGCCAAAGTCCTTTGGGTCTCTGGAGCCTACAGACTATCCTGGGATGCAGCCTGAGGGAAGAGAAAGGTTCTCCCACTCAGCACAGGGAGGGTTTCTTGATACAATTAAGAAACAAAGGGGAGGAGCGATGCCACTGACGTGTTCATTTCAGGCCACTGCAGTCTCTCCCCACACACTGCTCTAGGCTGGTGTTTCTCAACCTTCCTAATGCTGTGTGACCTTTAATACAGTTCCTCAGGTTGTGCTGACCCCCAGCCAGAAAATGATTTTCACTGCTCCTTCATAATTATAATTTTGCTACTGTTTTTTATGAGCCATAATGTAAGTATCTGGTGAGCAGGATATCTGATATGCTGCCCCAGTGAAAGGATCCTTTGACCTCCAAAGGGGTCAGGACCCACAATTTGAGAACTGATGCTCTAGACACCAGTTCAGGTGAACCATGGGGAGAAACAAACACAGCACAAATGAGAAAAAGTGGGTGTAGAGCAATATGGCAAACAGTCAGCAAGGGCCAGGCTGCCCCAACAGTCTACTCATTCTCTGGGTGCCCATGCAATAAATTTCTAGGTCTTAGGATGGAGCAGTGATAGAGTCGCCTTCGGGGATTTGGAGTTTGAGTGACAAGTATTCAATTCCAGGGTCTTCTCTTTGGAACCTCAGAGCCAGCCATCATCTCTTCTATGAATGCCCACCATGCAGTGAGGGTGGAGGGGACATTGCTCTGGCTCATTAAAAGTTTACACATCTGCACCTAGGACAGCGACCAGAGTACAGAAGTGCCCAACAGTGAACATATGTGTGTGTGTGTATATATATACATTCACACACACACACATATATACATATACATATATGTGCATATGTCTGGGGAGATGGCTCAGTGGTCAGAGCACTTGACGCACAATCATGAGGACCTAAGTTTGGTTCCCAGTACCAAAGGCTCACAAACCCCTGTAACTTCAGCTCTGAGCAACCCCATACCCTCTTCTGGCCTCCATGGGTATCCACACCTACATGTGTCCATACATTCACATAAACACGTATGCATACAGAAGCACATGTTACACACCATACATAGATAAGAAAATAAAATAATAGTCATTGGCATATGCTCAATATTTAAATGTTATCTCTCTGAAGTCTACTTAAAGTTTTATAACAGTGAGATTTTTTAAACACTTACAAAGTCTCATAGATCAGCAACTTGGCAATTTTGAGGATTCATCAGTCCTGTTGATTGCAGATGATTTGGTGTCAATGTATTTGAAACTCCAACTGGGTTCTAATGGTGCTCAGGTTCATTTGGATAGTGATTCCCAAATTCAGGAATTTGGGAACCTGTCAAAGCAGGTTTCTGAGTCCTAATGTAGACTGAGCTCTTAACAGTCAACTGCTCACTAAGAAAACCCCCCAAATAAAACTAGAAAAGTGGTTTTTAAAAAGTGTATAAACATAAGAAACATGAAGAACAAGACCATGTGAAGCTTCCAAGAGTAATTCAACTATCTAACCCAAGATACAGAAATGGCTCGAGATGCTGGATGAAGATCTCAAAATGTACACGAAAATAACAAAAAACATCAATGACTTCAAAGGAAGAAAAAAAGGCAGATAAATGAAGTAAGGAAATCAATTCAGGACATAGATAAAAAGTCAGTAACTCAGAAGAGCAGGTCAGCAACATGGAGGGGAAATTCATCAAGGGAACTTGGATCTCCAGGAGAAAACACCTCAATGAATCAAACAAAAAGCACAACAAAGGGCATCATCGGAAGCCTGGAGGAGGCAGAGATAACATCAAGGATGACCGGCATGGCAGAGGAAAGACAGGTTCAGATAGCAGGAAAGAGAACAGTCAGGGTTCACGACCACAAAGTCCAAAATTCAGGACTATCACTAAGAGACCAAAGCTACGAATCAGCAAAGCAGGATAAAAGTAAAAACGTACAGTCTGTTTCATGACAAATTTAAAATGCCATCACCTTATTCGTATTAACACTAAAATATAAACACCACACAGCTAGTTTAAGAAAGCCACTCAAACACGTGCCCAGTCCTGAACTCTAGACACCTTACTGGTCTGAACTCCGTACAGTTAGAGTGGACATTCCGGAACAATGCGAGTTTGCTTGGGGCTCTATACTTTTACTGCCAATTATATTTTATATACCTATCCATGACAGATAAAGATGGATTTGAAGCCAGAAAAAAAAAAGAAGCTCTATGGCTCCCATGTCTTTGTCAGCATTCTGTCCTTGCTATCACTGCCTAGGTTATCTCAGTCTCATTTTAAAATTTTATGCTATACCCACACTTCCACCTACATACATGTATACATTATGGGCTAAGGTCTACATATAAGGGATAAAAAGAGACCATGAGGGTTTGTTTTCCTGCTTTTGAATTACCTTCCTTAATATTAACTTTCAAGTCCATCCATTTACTACAGATTCCACCATGTCATTTTTCTTGATGTCAGAATTTCCACGTTTTCATTATCCATTTATCTGTTGGTGGGAATCTCTGTCTGTTACTTTCATTCTAATTGTGAATAAAGCAGCGGGAAACATGGATGCTCAAACACCTTTGTGGTAGCATATGGAGTTCTTTGCACGTATGCCAGGAGTGGAATTGCTGGGCCATATGATTCAATGAGATTATAGCATACATTTTCTCAAGTCTCAGTATCCAAGTACAAGAGAGGTACGTAAGTCCCCGAAGAGGCATGCGTCAGACAGAATCTCTCCATGAATTGCCATAGTCAAGATGACCAAAGTACAAGACAAAGAAACAATAATTAAGCCTTCAAGTGCTGGCTACTTACAAATAGCCCATTAGAGTGACAGCAGACCTCCTAAAGAGACACTGGGAGCAAGGGTCATATGAATTTACATATTTTAAGCCCTGAAAGTAAACAACTGCCAGCCAAGAGGATGATATCCATCAAAACCATCTTTTGAAATTGATGGGGGAATAAAGATATTTTCAAGGCGAGCAGAAACTACAGTGATTCATGACCATTAAACCAGCATTATAGAAAATGGCACAGACAAGGAAGAAAGCAGTCTCAGTCACAAGAAATGGGAAATAATAAATTTCATGAGAGAAAGAGTTGGGAAGCTAGGAAGGAATCAATTCTATCCGAATCAATTAGCAAGCCAGAGAAATCCTAATTCAGGTAGGGAAGAGGGAAAGCAACAATAATGGAATTAGTCAGGAAAGCATCTAAGAAAATTGTAAGAGATCGGCAAATCCCTCAATGGAGACACTCTCAGTTCCTCAGTGAAGACACATGGACTAATGGGCTGGATTTGAAACAAGATTCAGTTCTCTGTTGTTCTTGTGAAACATAGCTCATTGGTGAAACCATACACAGACACTGAAGGAAAAAATGGTAGTCAATTTACCGAGTAAACAGAGACCCCCTCAAAAAGCAAACAGCTATATTTATATCTGGTAAAGTAGACTTTAATCCAGAATTAACGGGAAGAAAAAAAAATTCACTTCCTACTACGAAAGGGAGCAATCTGTGGAGGCGATATGACGATTCTAAGTGTGTATGCACAGGAAGTTAGGTGTATATCATTTTTAAAAAGTCTAATGGACATAAAGGGGCAGATGGAACCACATATAACAGTAGAGGTGACATCAGTACCCTACTATCATTAGATGCTGTCCAAAGGAAAAAAGTCAACAAACTTCAGAGTTCAAGTATACTGTAGGCAAAATTGATTCAGCATGTATTTACAGAATATTCCATCCTACAGCTTCAGAATACATCCTTCTTGGCAGCCATGGAACTGTCTCTAAAATAAGCCACATTTAATACCATGAAATAATAACAAATACAAAAGAATCAAAATAATTTATTGCATTATATTAGGTTATGGTGGGAAAATATTATAAATTGGCTGCATGATTAGAAAGTCCATAAATTCATAGAGATTGGACATCATATTCTGACTGATCAGTGGGTCATTCAAGAGATCAAAAATGGAATTTAAAATTTCCTGGAATAAAATTAAAGTACTAGCACGAATCAGGACTTTGGGGGATCAATCAAAGGCATCTGAAGGAGGAAAGTTTATATCTACATGTGCTTACATTTAAAAAGTCAGATGTCTTTATAAATAATTTAATGGTGTATCTCATGATTTTAGAAAACCAGAACAAGCCAAACCCAAAACAGCAGAAGGAAAAAAGTAACAAAGATCAGGCAGAAATGAAGGATACTGAGAGTAGTGTGTGAAGAATCCTGAATTAGAGCCGGCTTTGGAAATGATAAGCAAGGTCAACAACCATCATACAAATTAAACAAAAGACAAAGAAAACTCAAATGAACAGAGTTAGAGAGGAAAAAGGAATCAGTGCAATAGATACAACGTAGACTCAGAGACTCATTAGGGAATAGCTTAAAAAACTATTTTTCAAAAAAGTTGCAAAATTTGGAATTACAGAAACTCCTAGATAATATGACTTAACAAAATCGAGGATATAAATGACTCATACAGAACCCCAACAAAGAAGACTAAAGCATCAATAGTCTCTCAACAAAGAAAAGCCAAAAAACAATGTGTTCATGCTGCATTCTACTGGAACTCTTAAAATGAGCTAACCCAGTGTTCCCCGAGCTGTTCCACAGAAAGGGAACAAATAGTATCAGACTTGGTCCATGAGAGGACTGTAATCCTCATATCTAAACCAAGCAAGAACACACACACAAGGAAAAGAAAGAAAGAAAGAAAGATAGAAAGAAAGAAAGAAAAAGAAAGAAAGAGGGAAAAGAAAGAAGGGAGGCAGGGAAGGAGGAAAGAAAGAGAATGAGAGAAAGGAAGGAAGAGAAAGAAGAAAGAAAGGAAAAGAAAAAAAGAAAAAAGAGGGAAGGAAACTATAGACTAATAATATTTTTGGTGATCATTATGAAAATATTCTCAAGAAAATATAAAAGCCGAATTCCAAAGCACATTTGAAAGATCATAAGTCATGATCAAGTTGGTTCATCCTAGGGATGCAAGGATATTTTAACATATATAAATCAAAGGATGTAACACAACACACAGAGTCAAGGATATAAATCACATGATCATCTCAATGAATGCAGAAAATGTCTTTGACAAATTCAACGTCCCTTCATGATGAGAGCTAGAGAAATCAGAAATAGAAGGAGCTCTGTGGAAGTTTTATTTAATACACACAAGTTTAATAGGGGCCAGATACACACACAGATTACTATACCAGAAAGAGCTCCTCCGAAGAAGCAGGCAGGTCAGTGATCCGCAGAGAGAGAGCTTTCTACGTGGGCCTATCATTTTATACCTCTTGGGACCTGGTGGTCCAGCCCCATTAA
>JAQHUG010000006.1:11810682-11869615 GCA_028555095.1 Dicrostonyx torquatus
AACCAACCAACCAGTCAACCAACCAACTAGTCAACTAATCAACCAACCAACCAGTCAACCAACCAACCAATCATCAATAACACAAACCATATGTAGTAAAGTACCAGAATATAAAGGAAAAAAAAAACAGAATAGCTTTTTTATTTACCAATAATCTACTTGCTAAGGAAGAAATGAAGTCAAAGTCTCACTAATGATAGATTTAAGATGAGCTAAGAATTCCATAGTAGTAAACCTAAGCAAGGAGGTAAAAATCCTCTGTAGTGGAAACTTTGAAACTCTCAAGAAAGAGATTGAAGAAGACACTGGAAGATAGACTCCCAGGTGTTTGCTTAGGAGATCTCATAGTGTGGAAACGCCCACATCACTGAAGACAGCCCAGATTCAACGCAAGCCCCTCAGAATTCCAGTGATACTCTTCATGGAACTGGAAAAAAAATAATTCCCAAATAATGTGGAAGCCTGAATCCTCAAGTAGCCACAACTGTCTTTGATCCAAAGGGTAACAATGTTGAAGTTAATCATAATCTCTGACCTCACATTATGTCACAGACCCATAGCAACAAAAACAGCAAGCAACGGACATGAAGCTAGACACCGAGACAAATGGAGTGGGATGAAGGGCCACAGATACACAAAGCCACAGCTTCTTAATCTTTGACACAGTTATCAAAAACATACTAGAGAAATGCCTCCAACAAAAGATGGGGTGGAAAATGTATTTCTACATACAGGAGAATGACACGTAGGTGTCAACCTCTCAAAAATGAATCAAAGACCTTATAGTATGATGTCACACTCTGAAGCCACCAAGGGAAACCACCACAGTGTCTGGAAATTGGTGAAGGCGTTCTGAAAAAGTTCACCACAGCTATATAAGATTCCAAAGGCGACAAGTGGCATCCCATTAAAATCAGAAGGTTCTGCACAGAAGTAAAAACATCAGCTGAGTGAAGAAACAGCCTGTACACAGGGCAAAGATATTTTAATATTTAACATCTACCAAGAAGTCAAAAAGAAATAAACAAGCCATACAATCAGTAGACTGTACAGACAGTTCTCAAAAGGCAAACCACGGGTAAACAATACATATTTTTCAAAGGATTCCAGGTCCTTAGACATCAGGGAAATAGAAATTAAAAGTGCTTTGAGAGTCCGTCTCACCCCATAAGATTGGCTGCTATTGAGAAAATAAATAGCAAGAAATGTTCATGAGGCCATGGAGAATGATGACCTGTACAATACCGTCACTGGGCACTCGGACTGGCCAATCAGTATGGAGAGTCCTCAAGAAACTGCAAAGAGAACCACCCTGTGACTCAGGTGTTATCACTTCAGGTAGATAACCAAAACACTGAGCCAGCTTTCCACGAAGTCCTTTGCACACCCCTTGCTCCTGTGGCACTACTCACAATAGCCAGGACAGCGGAAGCAGCCTGGATGTCCATCAGCAGATGAATGGACCAAGGAAATGTGGTCCATATACACAAAGAGTGCCTTCAGCCTTCGGGAAGAATGAAATGCTGGTAAAAGCATAGAACGGGAGAACTAATTGGTCTCCCTTGCATTAGCCAGGGTAAGAATGATAAGAATCTCATGTTGTGTCTGTATTTTATACATGTGACATGGGCTGAAGAGGTGGCTCAGTGGGTCAATGTATGCCATACAAGCCTGATAACCGTGTTCGATCCTCAGAACCCGTGTAATGGCAGGAAAAGAGAACTAATTCCACGAAATTGTCCTCTGCCCCTCACAAGCATGCTGCGGCATTCTTGGTGTGCCTGTTTACACACCACAAACACAAATAATATCATTTTTAATTTCAAAGATAAAATTATCATATGAAAAGGAAAAGAGAAAATAAAGGGAGAGGTGGGGAACAAGAGAGGATAATGGGGCAGAAAAAAACCGACAAATATTGTTTTGTTTCATACGTGTAATCTAGATTTAAATACATACATACATATGTACACATACAAGACATGAAAACAAAAAGGAGACCGGTTAGAGGGGGGAGGAAGGATCGAGTGTGGTAGTAGGAAGGAATATTAGCTGAATACAATGCAACATATATGAAAATACCATGAATAAAACTCATTAGTTTATTATTTATTCATTGTGATCATAGAAACAAAATAATGTAAAATGCCATGGTCATGAAGTAACACAAAGGATAGGTGAGTTTCCCAAAGTCTCACCGTTTCTAAATTTAAATTCAGGCCACCTGGATGCCACTACTTCATGCTGTCTTTCCACCCAAAGTCCTTACCATATCAAAGGTGTTAACTCCATAGCTTTAAGAACAGGTCATATGAAGATGCTTCAGAGTCCCTGTCCCTGTCAGAGAGCAGCACTGTCCTGTCACTAGTGAGATTTTCCAGATGTGCCTGCCAAAGCTGCAAATTCGGCCACTGTCTTGACCTTGGTTTCAGGCCCTTGGATGAACTTCCCACACTCTGTTGACCGAGGCAGTTTCCGGTTTCTTGAATATTTGAAGAATGAGTAAGCCATTTCTACCACTGTCCTTACTTTATTTCAAATGATGTGAGACCTGCATGGTTAATGGCATCTTCTCCCTTCATCCTGTGATCTTGGTTATTATATTTTGTTATAGTGTCAACACTACACTGTGCAGGGCCATCCATGCATCAAGACTGAGGCCAGACTTGTAACTCTTCTTAGCGCCGATACCAACGCTGGGCAAATGAGAGCCAGTCCGTGAATGTCAGGGAGCTGTAAAACACATGGTTGTGAAATGGCTCTCCCGGCCACCTTTTATAGACAGAAGCTGCCCACCACAAGATGTATAGGCTTAATAAATCAATGAGAAGGAATTCCAAAACGGATAAATCAATACCCAAGCAGTGAGAGGATCCTACAGGTGTACGACAATGACCCACCAGGGCCTTTCAACCTCAGCTGGTGGGTTTAGCTGAAAGGGTCTATAATGATAGATGAGCCGAGATGATAAATACCTCCGTGGTGAAAGTTTGTGCTGTCTGCACTTTCCCCATCACCCTTTCACACAACAGCAATAGAAGCAGGCTCCTTCGAACCAAAGAGCAGATCTGCAGGCGAATCGGATTGTAAATCCATACACCTGGGGACAATCTCAGAGGAATTGGGTCATTTGCATAAATGGTTTCAGGTGTGACTAGTTGACATCATTAGAGAGCTTACTGTTTGTGTTCTGTAGATATGCAAGCATGCCGGGGATGTCAGTGGGAGTGTATATTAATCTCTCCCTTCTGAAGTATATTATGGGTACATATGCAAAATAACTAATAGTCTGCCATTGGCTATTTTAGTTTTGGAAGGCTAACCTAAGGGAGTAAGGCAACATCAATAGAAATCTTAATATTATTTATAATACAATAGAGAAACAGAAAATAGTCATTTCTAGGAGAGCGGTTTAAATTACATGTTCATAAAATTATACTAAAATGCATATGGCAGACGAGATACTGCCAAGTAAACAAATGGTTTAAGGAAACCTTTAGGGGGTTGGAGAGATGGCTGAGTGATTAAGAGTGATCACTAGCCACTTTTGCAGAGGACCTAGATTCAGTTTCCAGCACCCACCCACCCACATTTTTGCTCAAACCACTCCAGGTCCAGGGGATCCAGCACCCTCTTCTGGCCTGGCCAGGATCCTGCATGTATATGGTACATATAAACTTACACAGGTGCATGCATGCATACACACATGCATACACACATGCATACACACAGTACACACACACACACACACACATTTTTCCTTAAGAAAATGGTTGGAGCATAAAATTAGATTTCAAATGAACCTGCAAGAGTTTGTCTGTAGTCACAATATAATTGTAATCGATGAGAAAATTACAAGAGGCTAGAAGACATATCAATTGAAATCTCTCTCGCTTATCTTTACTCAGGTTTATCTATGTTTTTCTACAGGAATTAGAGTTATTTTGAGTCAGATATCCCTAATGTTAGAAAAATTATTTCCATTAATCTCTATTTTTAAAAATTATGTCTACACGTATGGGTGTTTTGCCTGCTTGTGTTTTTGTGCGGTGCCTGCAGAGACCAGAGAGGGCAGATTCCACAGGGCAGGGGCTGCCAACAGCCATGAGTGTTGGGGATGGAACCCAAGTCCTCTGGAAGAGCAGCCCATGCTCTTAATCACTGAATTATCTCTCCAGCCCCCTCCACTAATTTCTTCAGTTAATTTCAGAGAATCTAGTGTAAAGGTAAACTCCAATGTTTTTTTAATTATTTAATTCCATTTTTGTGTGTGTGAGTGCTTTGTTCACATATATGTAATTGCACCACACACACGGCTGGTGCCTGCAGAGGCCAGAAGAGGACATCAGAGCACCAGGCGATGGAGTTGCTCGTGGTTGTGTGTGTGTGGTGTGGGTGCGGGAAACTAAACTTCAGTCCTCTACAAGAGCAGTTGGTGCTCTTTACCACTGAGCTACCTCTTTAGCTCTTCCAATATATTTTTGAAAGTCATACATAATAAATAGTTAATTGCAGTATTTGTTAATGTGGAAAAATAAAAATGCCCCAAATATCTGAGACTAAAATTATCAGGAAACTAAGAATATTATAGATATATTTGGAAGGCATTAAAATAAATTTTTGTGGAATTTTACAATAGGAAAATTATAAGTTTAATGACGGACTGTGACCTGAAAAGTAAGAATAACCCTTTTCTCCCCAAAATTGCTTTTGGCCAGAGTGTTTAATGACATAACAGAAGCGGAATTAGTGACCAGGCTTCCTGGGAGACCACAGGCAAGACAACCGGGCCTACAGAAAGGTCTCTGCACCTTTCTCTCTGAAGCTGATGGCAAAGTTTGCAGTATATTGAGATTTGAGGAAAACGTGGTAAGCTTGAAATGCTGTATCTCAGTTGTATTCCAACAAGGAAGATTGAGCAGGTGACAAGCTGTCAAAAATCATGTGAGCTCACTTGCTGTAATGAAATCTGGAGAGAGTTTCTGAGTCGCAGGGTTATGGCATAGAGAATGCCGACAGACATGAGGCAGGAGGCTTCAGCCCTGCCATTTGGATCCCAAAGATATTCCAGCCCATTTGATCCAAAATCGAGGGCCTAGAAAATACGTGTGACTTGGCAACAGCTGAACTCGGAGGAGATGAAACTGAGCATGCTCTGCAGGGTGAGGCTGAAGCCAAAGTTGATGTCTTTGGCAACCTGAAGGGCGACGGGGTCTGATTGCTCCAGGCCAGGGGTGAGCCAAGATGCCGCGAGCAGCAAGCGTTCCGTTCTCAGCCACTAAGCCTTCTCCCCAGACCCAGTATTTCCACATCTAAGTCCTTTAGAAACATGCTGGCCCTTGGTGGCCTAAGCTAATGACCTTATCCCCAAAGTATTCTGCTTGAAACTTTTTTGAAGGAGAATCTTTAAAAAAAAAATAAATCCTTCTGGTGAATTCTGGAACTAACTTTTCAGATAATATTTTACAAATCCTGTTGCTCTATTAAACCAGGTTTCCTTGCATTTACTGAGTTGTTTAGAATGCTGTCGGTGTCTAAAGAGCAAATTATTCTGCCTTGCTAATATTTTTAAGAGAAGTGGTATTGACACCCAAGTGGAGGAAATGTATGGTTATATTTATGCTTAGTTTCTTTTAAGTTTTGTCCTTACAAACTTTTCAACATTTTTCAACATAGTTTTCAAAAAACTAGAGAGTTTCACATCTCTCATTTTTTTGAGGTTATAATTACAGTTTTCTGTTCCTTTTCCTCCCTCATACATTCCTGTGCTCTTTTTCAAACTCATGGCCTCTTTGTTCTTTGTTCTCTCTCTCTCTCTCTCTCTCTCTCTCTCTCTCTCTCTCTCTCTCACACACACACACACACACACACACACACACACACACACCTAAATGCATAAGTACAACCTTTCTGGGTCTGTCTAATGTTGCTTATATATAAGTTTTCAGGGCCAACTGGGGAAGAGTATTTCTCCCATCCTCAGGATTCCTTGGTTGCTTATATAGTTTCTTGTGGAGGGCTGAGGCCTTCTGGGCTTTCTCGATGCCCGTGTTACCATATCTACCGTGCAACACAGTTCTTCATATATTGGCATTGAGTAGAAAGGAGCTTTAGTTTCAGTTAGGAATGGGTTCAGGAGAATGGAAGGTGGCTCTATGGACAAAGTTCCTGCTATGCACGCATGAAGACAGGAGTTTGGGTCCCCAGAACATCCACATGAAAGCCAGGCAGGCACTGGAGCTAACAATAATCCCAGAACTTGGGAAATGGAGGCTTTCCTGGGGTAGCTGGCTAGCTAAACTGGGGGAATCAGGGTGCTCTGGCTTCAGTGGGAAACTGTCTCAATAAATGAAGTGGAGCGTGATCATCATATCGACATGCACACATACATGTTTTCATATACCTGCACACAAATGTGCCCCCATACAAATATGGATGCACACGTACACACACAAAGAAAAAAGCCAGAAATGGATTTAGGGAAAATCACTTCTAACAAAGACAACGGCAACTCGGGTTCAGAACAGAACTATTTTTTTCTTATTACCTGATGATTAACGAATACTGTCACCGTTTATAAAGTGGGGCGTAAGCTTTATAAACCCATTGCTATCTTAAACCAGAGAAGCATCCCGAGACAGACTTCACTCGGTTTGAGGTTTTGGCATCCTCCAGCTTCAGCTGGACCTCATGCTTCACTTCTGCCCTACTTAAAAAGCGAGGTTTGCTTAACAAATTAATAGTATAAATAGGGCAGTAAGCATGCTTAAGCCACTCTGAACACTATTTTAAAAGGCTTTAGCAAATTAATTTTATGCAAATGATATAGCTAATGCAAGTGCCCCTAATCTGTTCATTAAAGCCAGAGGGAGCAAACTTTATTTTGGCAATTAGTCGAAGTTACTATATGTATTACAAAAGCGCCCAAATTGCATTTTCTTTTAAAGTGTACGTGGAGATTTTCCACCGGTTGGGATTTTGCCACATCACCCGGTGTGGAATCAGGAGCTTGGGCCTTGGGCCTGCTCTCACAGGTGCCTTCACTTCAGAGTAAATAGACAGATTTGGTCAGCTTCCCCAGTCATTGAGACGTGGCAGCAGCTCCTCCTCTGGCTGGAGCAGTCCAGGTGCCCTCTGCGCGGGGTTGCCGGGGGCAGTGATACTGCCCTGGCTGGTCTTCAGAGGTCGAGAAGATCTGCCATTATGTAACAGGACAATGATGTGCCCTGCGCCATTATTAAATGTCAGGCTTCTTCTGTTGCAGGCGGCTTCTCTCTGTGTGGTCCAGAGACGCCATGGCGTCTGATAGACTTTGGGAGGAGAGATGGAGCAGGTGGCGACTATCGATGTGGCCTTTCAGATAATCTCCACGACTCTGAGTGCATTTAAAGAGAGAGAAGGCTGACATTTGTGGTTATGATCACTCATAGCCTCGCCATCCACCCATTGATCTGAGACACCGGTCACATCACTGTCTTGACGCCCAGTGACAAGTGTGGCATCTGACTGACAAGCAAAAGCTCCAGTGGATTTTGCCATTTATTATTATAATTATTGTTGAGTCAATTTTCTTTTTCCCAATTATGGGTCTGTAGTGTACGGAGCTGTCAGAAGAGTGACATGGTCCCTAATGTCATGGCGAGCTACAGGAATGAGTCTGATGTAAGCGAAGGTGGCTTTGGGCTCCCATGTGCCTTCAACCCCATTTATTCCCCCACAGAATCCTTTTCAAATTAATGTCAACTATTATGTGTTTTTGGAGGAGGTCTCCATTGTGCCACCATGTATTCTTCCTGGCATCCTTCCTTTTATTCCCATATGTGGTCATTATTTCATGGCTGTGGAATTAATGACCCTAAGCACAGCAGCTTTGAACAAAAAATGTATTTGTATTGAAACTTACTTTTCTGTATCCCATACCTGATCCTCTTGCTTCACTTCCCAAGTGTCGGGACCACAGGGGCGGACCTTCACGCCCAGTTTACCCAGTGCTGAGAGTGGCACTGAGGGTTTTGCTCGTGCCAGGCAATCATTCTACCTCTGGGTTTTGTCTCCAATCCCACAACTGGGTTTACAGCCAGAAATCCTGGTGTAATTTACCAGATGCCTCCGCAACCATGCTGTCTGTCCAGGCTCTCCCACAAGACTGGGCTTTAGTGTTGGTTGGGTCCACAGTACTTTCAATGTTCAAATGGAGCCTGACCTGCTTCCACGCTCACGCACATGGGTGCTGGCAGACCTTCAAACATTGCTGGTTGTTGGACGCTACGTGCGACATTCCTTAAAGGCACTCAGAATGAGGAATCTTCCTCCCTTAGAATAAGATAATGAGAGAGAATACTCCAAATGGAGAATACAGTTTCTATAGATTAACCTCAAAGGGGCTCTTCATAGCTTTTGTTAGAAGTGAATCCCTACATCTGGCTGCCACTCAAAGTAGGAGGATATCAAAGCATTGACACCCTGACTAAGGGAGGCAGGAGCCACCGAGCACCATCTTGGGGTCGTTCAGTACACCAAGAGAGGATGCAACAGGCATGGCATTCCTTGGATGCTTCTGCTTCCGTGGATCTGCAGCTAAGAGTTACACCATGCATCCTGTCCTTCTGAGACTCTCCAGATCCTCAAACTTGTCCATCTGTGGGCACATCACTGGCCCCTCAGAGTACTGGAGACAAGCCACCAGCTTGGAAGGACCAATGGGAGCACATTCCCCAGCTAAGCCTTTACAGTGGTGGATCTCAAACTTCCTGAGGCTGTGACCCTTTAACACAGTTCCTCCTGTTGTGGTGACCCCAACCATAAAACTATTTCATTGTGGGCTGGAGAGATGGCTCAGTGGTTAAGAGCACTGATTGCTCTTCCAGAGGACCCGGGTTCAATTCCCAGCACCCACATGGCAGCTTACAACTGTCTGAAGATCCAGTTGCAGGGGAACTGACACCTTCACACCAATGCAAATAAAATAAAGTTAAATAAACCATAAAAATATTTTTTAAAAAAACTATTTTATTGCTACTTTATTATTTTGCTATTGTTATGAATTGTAATGTAAATATTTGATAAATAAACCCCATGGGGGTTGTCACCCACAGGTTAAGAACCATTGTTTTAGAGTCAGGCCCAAATCTCTCTAACTCTTTAGTCTGTCCTTTTTCAGAGTCAGGTGGGGCTCATGTTGGTGAACAACCAACCTTGCTATTGACTATGTCCATAATTTTGTTCATTGTTATTAATGTCTAACATTAAGGTTTGTTTTTATCTGTTGCCCTGAAATAAGGCTACCTGCTTCATGGAACAATTTCATGAAAAAAATAGGTGATTTGTGTAAACATAAACAATAGTTCATCTATTATATAGGACACACTTATGTGTATATTTGTGTAACAATACATAATATATACTTTTCTATATGCTACTCATTTATGGAAATGCAATAGACAGAAATGTTAATGTTTTCTCTCATCAAAGATTTTCCTAAATTACAAACAATTTCTTAGGGCGTTCTCACTGTCTGAGATTAGGAACAAGTCTTTGGATACACTCCACTCCACATCCTCTTGGTATGGCTTTTAAATTCTTTTTGCTAAGTCCTTCCCAAAGTCGGGGACATGTTATATCACCCAATCTCGAGTGTGGAAGACAGACAGTGGAAGAATGGATCAGATAGATGCAGGGTGGTTGGCTATGGGAAAGAAAGGGGTGTGCATGGGAAACTCATCATGGCTGTAGCTTGGTTAGTTCTCCTCATACACCTGAGTCAAATAGCAGGCAATGGGTAGTAATGCCATCGGGACAGAGAGCAGAGGGCCTGCCTTGCCCGGTGCACAGCCTCACATCTGCCTCAGACTGCTGCTCTCCTGGCTTCACCGAGTCCGTAGCATCTCCTCTGCTCATTGTGGAATTCTGCTACCCCAGTATCACAGTCATTTAAAAGGCCAGGCACACAGGGCATGGAAAGGGAAGGAAGTACGGGATTGGTGAGGGCGACATCTCTTCCCTGACTGCACACACCCTTCGTAAGCCTAAGAATTTCTTAAAGACGCTTTGTCACAGAGACATCTCAACCAAACTGTTGGCAAAATGGATTTCATCCGGCAGCTGGTCTGAGAAGGAGAGCTTAGCTGGTGTTAGTTTCACACCTTCACGTGTCTCAAGATTAAGCTTCCAAAGATCTTTGTCTCTGGCTGTTTGTTGTTGTTTATTTGTTTGTTTGCTTTTAAAGAAGAATCGTATGTGGCCTCCTGGCTCCACACTTAGGGACCAAAGACCGTGCGTGCTCTAAAATGAGAACTGAACCCTGAGTGCTGTCTTCTTCCAGTTGCTGAGGCTATGTTGCTAATTAGGTCTGCTTAGCCGACGACATCTATAAAGCAATTCCTATGTGAAAACCATCAGCCTAAATACTTTCTTCTTATTATGTGACATACTATGTCGCATTCTATAACTCATTACCGCCATTATACTTTTCTGCATTTATATCCGGTAGATGAGCTTTAGGAGACTAGCCCAGAGGTGTGAGATCATACTTCTCTGAACCAAGAACAGACCTTATTCCTCCAGTTCTAAATGTATCGGACATTGGTAGGCAGACACACTTAGTCATATGTTTAATAAGTTCCCATGAAATAGGACTTTCTGGGGACATTGGTTCTTCAGTTTCCAGCAGAGCCCTTCCAGGGCTCTCAGTGTTCTGCAGGTGAGCCCTAAGATGTTCTATTTTAAAATGTAAATCCTCTGCCAATTTCCTTCCCCAAATTGCCTGCCATTAGAACCACGGAATTAGCATTCAAGGATGAAGTGTTCTCTGGGATTGAAGCTGGTCATGGCTGGGAGAGGGAAATAGCAGCTGTGAACTGACCCTCCTCACAGGTGCTGGGGATTCTGTGCAGAGCTGATGTCCGCAGTGAATTCTGAGTGTGTATTTTAGCAGGTCACTCGACCTGTTTTGCAAATTAATTTGTTTCTGAGGTTCACTGAGAAGTAAAATTAGGTAGTGTTATGTTGGGACGACATTCAGCTACAATAGAAGATGCTCTCCAAGTGGAGAGGGACATAGTGATTTCTCTGATATGTGAAAAACACACGGAGACGGCCACTCCAGGGTGAGACGGAAGCCGCCACACCACCAGGCCCCATCCTGCTGTTAGATGAACTACAGTGTGCGCCTTGTGATCTTATCTAAGATGGCCGTGGGTAAGAGCAACGCTTCCCCATTTCAAGGTGTGCCCTGGAAGAGAGATGACTTGAAACTGACCACGCTTTGAGTAAACGGCCTGGTCTCACCTGCCCCATGGCTTTTATTACAATCGATGGAATAAATTCCTCAGGAAGCTAGAACTGTCGCTTTAAGTGAAGATAATACCATGTCTGTCTGAAAAATAAAGCTTCCTTTGAATGTGACATAGAAGTCAAGAGCAGATCACTGCAGGTCGGGGGAATAGCAAACTCAGACAGGCAGCTACTTTTCTTTCATAAGGTACAAAGAAATAATGTCTAGTTGTGTGGTCTCCAAGACCAGGGTGCATAGGCTCCCAGGTAGAGAGGGGGCATGCACACTGTCTTATTATGTGGTCCTGAAGACCATGCATCGGCCCCTGGGTAGATGAAGGGAAGACGCACACTGTCCTACCGGTTCCATGACCCAGAGCAGTTTGGGGGAGAAAAAAGTTTATCTCGGCTTATAGCATATGGTTCATCGTGAAGGGAAGTAAGGGTAGGAACTTGAGGTAGGAACCTGAAGGCAGGAACTGAAGCAGAGACCATAGAGAGATGCTGCTGCTTACTGACTTGTTCCTCTATCTTACACAGCTCAGGACCATCTGCCCAATGGTGGCAGCTCCTACATCCATCATGAATCAAGACCCGACAGGGCAATCAGGTGGAGGCGTTTTCCCAGTTGAAGTTCCCTCTTCCCAGATGATGGCCCTTGCTTGTGTCAAGTTGACAGACAAACAAACAATAACAAACCTAACCAGCACACGCACTTCACATGACTGTCACTATTGGGCAGTGGGGAGTCACAGATCCATGATCACAGACGCTGACTGTGGCAATGAAGGCTGCTTGTAAAAGACAGGTGTCAGTCCTTGATAAATACCTAAAAATTCTGTTTTCTCAGATGTTTTAGTAGGAGCCTAATGTTTAGTTTACCAGCCTACAGGGGCTGGAGTGTACTAATTTATCGACACTAAGTTTGAACTGTTACAGTTAAAACTGGAGGTCCCAGGTTAGCTATACCTAATGCCCACCCATGATCTTGCTTCCTCTTTTGAGGACCTGCTTCTTAAAGTCTCTACGATTTCCAAACACAGACTGAGAACCAAACCTTGAACACAGGGCTTTGGGGACACAGGTACGACAACTGTCGCTACTGAGACCTGAGTGTCTTTCTACTTCAGTTGAGGTCTCCCAGACTGCAGTCTGTGTGTTCTCAGATTCTATGGCAATAAACTTCTCAATTGGTTTTAACTTGATCTGGTCTTATGTTTGACAGAGCCTATTCAATTTCCAGTCTATCTACTGGTATAATAAAGAATTTATTTTCCACTCTATAAATGAGGACTTGCTTCCTTTGACTGAAATCGATCTCTGACGAGCTTCAGGAGGCTCTTCCTCGAAGTCCCCAGCATTGTAAACTTCAGTAAGAGACAACTCATGTCAGGCCCAACCCTGAATTCCCCCCCCCATTCCTGGTTGCTATTGGCATTCTCCTTGTAAATGAGGACACTTGCTGTGTTTGTTTAAGATGTCCCCCGACACTTCCCTTTGACTCGTGACTCTTCAGTAGTGCCCCTGTTCTGCCCCTACAATTTTTCTTTCACCTGACCGTGCCCCAGAGCCCACATAAACAAGTGGTCATAGCATAACCAGGGTGCATTCACTTTTAGGACTTGGCATTTACTAATTTTTCTTGTCTTGGCTCAACAATAACTGTGTGATATTTCATCTCCCTGGGCTTCATTTCATCTCCCTGGGCTTCAGTTAACTCAATGGTAAAAGCAAGGAGCTCAGACTTGAGGGTTTCCATGATCCCTTCCAGCCCAGGAAAAGTCAATGGTCTTGAGACTGTACCGACATCAGAGCTGATAAAAATGTTTGGGAAATCCTGTTCTTCTAACCACAGGGTGGTGAATAGATAGGTCTGGTCCTAAAAATGACCCAAAGGTTTCACCTGACTTTTGAAAACTGCACCTGACACCCGTCATCTAGCCCCTTTTGTCCCAAAAGCCTAGACATTGTCTGTGCCACTCAAGAGTACAAAGAGGGACTCAAGAGGTGGCTCAGTGGTGGAGAGCGCTTCTTGTCCTTCCAGGTGTCCTGAGTTTGATTGCCAGCACCGTGTTGGGTGGCTCACAACTGCCTATAACTCTAGTTCCGAGGGATACAACACCCCTTCTGTCATCCTTGAACACCTCTCCATGTGTGGCACACACATGACACACACTTGGCACATACTCACATGATCATACTTACACATATACATGAAAAGTAAAGTCAATCTTTTTTTTTTTTTAAAGAATTACCGAGATGGAGGGGGGAGGGCCTTGGGCTTCCCATAGGGCAGGGTATCCTGCCCCATCTTAAGGAAGCAGGGGGAGGGCGGTAGGGTAGGGTGGGAGCAGGAGGGCCGGGAACAAGGGGAGTAAATGTAAAATTTTCTTGTAATTAAAAAAAAAAGAATTACTCTATGATTTGATTTACACAATTCTCAATTAGCTAAACCAGGTTGGTAGAATGGCATGGTTAGCAATAACAATTAATTAAAAACCACTCATATTTAGTGTCTGGGAGCTATACATTCTCTAGAGCACTGATTTCTGCATAATATATTTGATGTATATATTGAAATATATAATGATTTTTTTCTTCTATCTGAAAATTCACACTTTGACATTTTCCAATGATCTACACTCTATCACATGGCTCTATAACTAATGCTGGGGGAAATTAACCAAGAAATAGTGGCGGGTAACTTCAAAGCAGATAATTGAAGCATACCTCTATTTGCTGCCTTTTAATCAAGAAGGAGCTGTAGTAGTTTATAAGAACTACATACCATATCAAATAATTGAGAATTTAGCATATTCCGTTCAATCCAAGTCTCATGCTGGGACAATTTAAACACTCGGGTAAGTGTAAAACATCTTCGGGAAGTGTGCAACTCAATGAAGCAGAGTGTTACCACGCACAAAACTTTTGCAAATAAGAATAAGAGCTCCCATGCAGCGTCAATAAATCAGCCCGGTCCTGTGCAAGAGGCCAACGCAGCTGACAGAATACAGTCCTGGAAATGCTTTATAAGTTCCATCCAAAAAGCCAGATTGTGCTTAACTGCCTTGTTATCCTAATGAAATCACCCTGCTTCTTCATCTTTGCTCCAGACACCACCAAGGTTGGGCAAAGGAAGCCCCATCTCCCCAAATGCCTCTAAACACCAAATTTGGATGACAGATTAATGATGAGATCTGCCTCCCCATTAATTTATTTGCAGGAGACACCTGTGCCAATAACCTCGTTAGGGTTTGGAGCGTGTCCCTAGAAAGGTATGCCTTCCCCCTTCACGAATTGACTCCCCATAATTCTTAATTACTTTCTGTTGCCTGGTGGGGAAAAGGCACATGACATGGAAAGTTTTATAGGATTTAATCATTAACCAACTCCATTCTTGAGTGGAGTTAGAGCATCCGAGAAAACGGTCTGTCTTAATCCCCCTAGCTACTTTCAAAATCATTGGCCAAAGGAATTTTCCATGTGCTTTTCTGCTGGAGAGCCGTTCTGTCCAAGAGAAGAGGAAAGGCTCCCAGAGTCCTGCCTTGTGTCGAGTACTGCTCAAAGTACCTCGTTCATCTCCCAGCACCACCACGCAGTAGGTTACCGGTGTTCTTGAAGCTCGATTAATATAATATAATATAATATAATATAATATAATATAATATAATATAATATAATTAATATAATATAAACTCAGAGACAGAAAATGGGCTTCAGTTGAAGAACAGAAAAGCAAAGCAGCCAGTCACTGCCTCTTACCTCGACCTCAGTCTGACAATGGCGATCCTGCCTCTAGGACTCTCAGAGTGAGACTATGACTGAGAGCTGTCTCCTCCCATTTTATATTCCCCTCTAGGGCTGGGATTAAAGGTGTGCACCACTGGGATTAAAGGCATGCACTGCCTGGTTTCTATAGCAACTAGTGTGGCTACGGGAATTAAAGGTGTGTGTCACCACTACCTAGTCTGTAAGACTGACCAGTGGGGCTGTTTTACTCTCTGATCTTAGGCAAATTTTACTTATTAAAATACAAATGAAATTCCACTATATGTTCTCATTTTTCAGATGACACTGAGAGGCACAGTGCTGCTTACCCAGGTCTCACAACCAGGTGTCAACACCAGCTCGTCTGACTACAGGCGTCTCAGGCCACACCCTTCCTCCTAAGGAAGAGAGACTGTGAAAGAAAGAGAAGAAAATGCCCACTTTCGAAGTTAGCCTTCTTTGTCTTAGGTAAGTTGTCATGACTGTCAGGGACATAAAGGGAAGAGGTCGTGAGGGAGTTGTCTAAAACCACAAAACCAAAGCAGCAAACGATTCTGATCTCACTGCAACGAGGGACGGGCACTCTGTGTGTCAGTTCTTGCTCTCCAGTCCCGTGATGGGCTGTACACTGGAGTCTTCTGGGAAGTTTTGAGATATCCTGATGCCTAGAGGATCTCTCTCTGCCTCTGTCTCTCTCCCACTCCATGTCTGTCTGTGTGTCTGTGTGTGCATATGTGCATCTGTGCATGCACACAGGTATATGTAGGCCACAGCATGCTTAGAGAGGACAAAGGTCAGTGTCTGGAGTTGCTTCTCTCTTTCCATCAAGGGCTCCAGGCACCAGACTCAGGCCAGCAGGCTTTCCCCAGAGCACCTTTACCCGCAGGACCAGCTCTTCATCCCTAAATTACGGTTTGAAAAATATGTTTATCATTTCGCATTAATGTATATGCCTGGGTACATTAATCAAAATTAGGCATGATCATGGGTGCAGCATCCCTGTCAACTCTGGAAGGTACTGCTTCTCCCACAGCAGGTGTCTCAGGGACCTTAGCCCTTACAACATTACTACTTCCTCTTCCACGACGTTCTGTGAGCCTTGGGCTTAGATTGTGTCTGTTAGAGCTGGGACCCCATGGCCACACCTTCTTGTGTTTGGACCAGCTGTGGATCTCTGTAATGGTCTTCATCTACTGAAAAGAAGCCTCTCTGGCGAGGGTGGAAGCTACACTAAGCCATGCACATAAGGACATATGTATAACACAGTTAGAAGCTACATTGATTTAGGAAAATGGCATAGTAGACTCTCCTTCGTGATCTAGGACCACTCTAGACAGAGGGAGGTTGCAAGGTCTACAGTAATATGTGGACCTTAAGTTCAGTGAGGAAGCGCTTGGTTACCCACCGTTTCACCATTTGGGATAGTGTGGCCTACACAAGACCTATATAAGGAAACATCAGTTGACACTCCAACATGGACAAGGGAAACCTCAAAGGCCCCTCCCCCAGGGTAAGATGAAGAGCTGTAGGTACCCAACGGCTGCTGATGGAGGATGGTTGCTCCAAGAACAAGCCCTTGATGGGTTACCCCAAGTGTTCAGTCCTAAACCCACGCAGAGATGGGTAACAGCAAGTGGGTTCAGCAGTTGTGTATATGTGGTGTATGTGTATGGTGTGTGTGTGTGATGTGTGGTGTGGTGTGTGTGGTATGTGTGGTATGTGTGTACGGTGTGTGTGATATGTTTGTGCATGTGTGTGTGGTGTGGTGTGTATGTGATGTGTGTAGTGTGTTGTGTGTGTGTTGTGTGTGTAGTCTGTGGTGTGCTGTGTGTATAGCGTGTATGTGTATGTTGCGTGTGTATGTGTGTGATGTATGTGGTGTGTATGTGTGTGGTGTGTGTGTGGTGTGAGTGTGGTGTGTATGTGTATGCGCAGTGTGTGTATATGGTATGTGTGGGGTATGTGTGTGTATTGTGGTGTGTGTGTGTGTGTGTGGCATGTGTGTGTATGTGGAATGTTGTGGTGTGTGTGGTGCATGTGTGTGGTGTGGATAACAATTATAGAAGTTGAAAGCATGAATTCAAGAGGAAGCAGTAGGGACAAGGCAGGAGTTGGAGTGTAGTAGAGAGAGGATTTAAATGATATAAACACAGGTATACAGGTAGGAAATTCTCAAAAATTAAAAAAAAATGACTGAAAGTTGTATGCATCATGTGCAAGTCCTGAAATTTTTGTGTCTTGCCCAACTTTAAATATATTTCTTGTCTATTAATTTTAGACATAATTTTTCCATTTTAATTTCAAATTATTTTTGTTATTTACTCTTAATCTTTACTGGACCATTCCCACTCCTTATAAGAAAAATAAAATCAACGATGGGGTTTTGTTGACAAAGACACTGAACTCCTTCTGTGAGAGCTGCTCTAGACGTATGGCTCAGGGTGGTGGTGTGCACTAATGATGGCCTCTTACCTCTGGGATCCACATTTCAATACAGCGTGTGATTAAACGTGCTTCTCAATAACCCCATTATCATTGCCCTTATTATACAGTCTGACCCTCTCTAATTTGTGTCGAAATCCTTTAAGAAGTTTTTATCAATTTTATAATGGCCTGCCGGTGAAGCTCTTATTAGATTGCCCCCTCTGCGACTCCATTTGGGTGCGTCTGTGTCCGAGAAGCTGATGAGGAATAAAGATTTGGAATCATTTATTTTAGCATAGGATGGAAGAGAACAAGCAGCTTACCTGCCTCAAAAGTAACTAGGATTGGGCTTGGCCAGGTGCTCAGCAGGTAAGAGCTCTGTCTGACAGGACTGGTGACCTGAGTGTGCTCCCTGGGCCCCACATGGGAGAGGGAGAAAACTAATGCCCATCAGCCTCCCCCACCAATAGAGAGAGAGAGAGAGAGAGAGAGAGAGAGAGAGAGAGAGAGAAGTTAAAGACTACACAGGTCCTGTCTTTGCATTGCTACTCTTGGCTTCCCTTCCCCACCTACTTCCCTCCTGCTGTCCCTTTGTATTTGGCGTGTGGTTCTTCTATGTTCGGTTGCACAGAAACAGACAACCACCCACAATCTGTGTTCACATTTATTTGCTTTCAGATTTGATCCAAACATGGATGCCAAGGAAACACACTGATGATAGACATACGATTCAAAATAAAGCTTAGGACTAAGCCTTTAAGACATGGGCCTTTAAGAGACATTCGGGATCTAAGCTGCAGTAGGGAGTTTGGGGAAGTTTGAGCACACATGTTGTCTTTGCACACTGAAAGAGCTATAGAGTGGAAGAAGGGTTAGTTTCAGTTTACTGTGACTGTAGAGGACAGAACTATGAACAAGCAGACAGTTGACTATGCTCCCTGATCCAGGCTGTCCCTCACCATCATCTCTGATTTGCATGTGCATATGCCATGTGAAGTCTATCTATTGCAATGGCCACAGCACAGGTTGGGAGGTCATAGGACACCTTGGTGGAGTAGGCACTCTCCTTCTGGGGACTGAACTCAACCCTCCAGTTTTGTGTGGCCAACCCATTACTTGCTGACCATCTCATCAGCCTGTCTCTTGAGGTTTTTTGTTTGTTTGTTGGCTTTGGTTTCTCAAGACATGTTTCTATGTAACAGCCCTGGCTATCATGGAACTAGCTCTTGTAGACCAGGCTGGCCTCAAACTCACAGAGATCTGCCTGCCTCTGCCTCCTGAGTACTGGGGTTAAAGACATGTGCCACCACCGCCTGGCATCTCTGGAGATTTTAAGAAACCATTTTCTACCAGCCATAACTATTCCAAATGGGAACTGAGCTGGCATGGCAATACATGCCTTTAATCCCAGCACTTGGGAGGCAGAGGCAGAAGGATCTCTGTGAGTTTAAGGCTAGCTGGTTCTATGTAGTGAATTCAAAGACAAGACAGCCAGGGCCACATAGATCCTATGTTAAAAAAAATCCGATGGGAAACTGGCATTAGTCTGCTCCACTGAAGGAGTGGGTGCTTCAGAACTAGAGAAGTGGAAACAGTGGTAAATGAACACTGTGCTTGAGACTAGAGACTGGGAGATCTTCGAAGGGTCTGTGGTTCCACGAGTCTAGGAGAGGCATCCTGTTTCAGTTCTCTGCTGTGTCTCAAGGCTGCAGCTCATGCTACCTGCTGGCATCGCAGTCATGAAGGCGACACTTAGCAGGTGGAAGGGACACAGCATCTCTCAAATCAGAAAATGTCAACATCAGTTACTATAATACCAATGACAACATATAAAGATGACTTTTCAAAAGAGGAAATGAAACGCAAGGTAAGACAGGCACTCGGTGCTGTTTTATAACCAAACCACCTCACTGTAGCCCTAGCACACAGCCAGAGGGACCACCCACGGCACAAGCTCCTACACCAATCACCTTCTCCATGCCTCTCCACTGACTGTGACAGCTCAGGCCAGAAAGATGACGTCCCTTCTCGAGCTTCCAGTCTCTTCACGTTTCCACGGCCATGACTTTGTGAATGGCCTTTCCCTTCCCATGAAGCCAAATGCCACCCATCATTTCCTGTTTGACTCAAGCTGCTTTCCTTGTGAGATTTTAGTGAATGAGTCTGGAATCCGTTGATTTACCCGTCTTTGAACTTCAATGTTTACATTCTTACTCTGTCATGTGGCTATGCCAACTCCTCTTTTGAAATGTTGCTAAGGAGGGTGGGTCTGAGCCACCGAAGTGTAGATCATGTTTAGTGGCATTTGCCAGTGTTTTAACCTGGACTCCATATTTCTTCATAAACATGTCTGCTCTTTGAGGATATTTGCTGGGAAGGGTGCTTCTAGCACTGACATTTCCCTGGTAAATCTATGTGGAGAGATCCCAGCTGCAGCTTTCTGAACTATTCCTAGCTTCAAAGAGCTCTGGGTGTTTGTATACTTACATACATGCTATGGTTGTGCCCAGACTCCCATGCCTTCCAGAAAATTCTGTCTCCAACTTTTCCCTCTCTCCATTCTCACCACAGGCTGTAGAGGCTGATGAAGTCTAAGTTGTCAGAGTCGGTTACTTGCTGGCAAAATATTTACACCTTTGACAGAGCTGTCAGATTGTTGTCCCCAAACCAAATGAGCACACATGCTGAATTTCCCTCCCACAAACTGAACTAGAGGGCAGTGCTTCCAGTCTATACTCAAATCTATCCTTAGAATCCCTTGACCAGCGGCTACGCACAATCAAAAATCAGGAGAGGAAAACTCCTAGTGAATAGTTGAATAGACCCCTAACGAAGCTGTTTCATATTAAAAAAAAATCAATCTCTCTTTTTCTAAAAGGGATAATAATGGGGGATGGTAAAGGAACGCCAGAATCAGAGCCTCCATTAATGACACGAAGGCATCCGTGACAAAGAAGATAGTCTAAATGAATGTCAACATTCTGCAGTGTTATTCCCAGAGGCTCACAAGGTCTACTCGGTGAAAGGTCAGAAGAGAAACTTTACCCCTAGCAAGTAATTTGTAAAGGCAAGGCCAAAGCAACAGAGTGAGCACGGACGGTGAAAGACACAGAAAGGTAGGTGATGGGGAGCTGAAGGAGAGCGGGTTCCAGCACATCCTGTCTCGTATCTCAGTACCACAAAAAATTATGTGCAATGCTTTTTATTGCTAATCGCTACAGCATAAGAAGTAGCTGCAAAATCTCATCTAAGAAAGATCTTATGTGGGTGATTCTGGGAAGAGACTAGTCCCCCAAACAGCTACCCACCTCAGTCTACATTAGTCCAATGGTCACGCCTGAACTCTTTTGTTTGTACACAGGCAAGGCATGTGAGAAGGTTGGGGAGGGGCAAAGAAACAGGAAGTACTGGTTGGCTTCCTCTCAGTGTGTGGACGGCAGACAGAGGGGAATGAGATCAGCTGGGGGCCCAGGAAGGGAAGGAACAAGTCAAACCCCACCACATGGGTGTCAAGAGTTTTGCTTTTAGATATTTAAATTAAGTTAAAAGATTGGGAAAATGTTGGACTTAAAAAGTGACATAGATAAAGATTCTAGCCATAATCGTAAGAATATATCTTTAGTTTTATATGTGTGCAGGACCATGTTCATTTAAAAGATGGTTACTCAAAATTAATAATGCTTGTCATCGGATGGTAGAATTTCAGCTGGGCTTTTATATTCTCTTAACCCAGTGGTTCTCAACCTTCTGAATGCTGCAACCCTTTATTATAATTCCTCTTCATACTGTGGCAACCCCCAACCATTTTCATTGTTATTCCATAACTGTGATTTTGTTACTGCTATGAGTCATAATGTAAATATCCGTGTTTTCTGATGGTCTTAGATAACTAACCCTGCTAAAAGGTCATTGGACCCCCCCAAAGGGGTCATGACCCACAGGTTGAGAATCACCTTTATTAGTTGGTTGACTTTATTTTTTTTTCCTTTTAAACAATGAACCAGTACTGTGTCTGTAACCAGAGGAAAACACACACAGGAAAATTGATTAATGTTATTATAGAGAGGAGACTATGTAATTCAAGATGAAATTTACATGTCTTTATTCTTATTTTTGGTTCTTTCCGAGAAAAGTATCCAGTTGATCATTTATAATATCCAAATGCTCTCACCATGGTTGATTTCATTTTTCCCAAATCAGAATCTCATTTCTAATTTTTTGCTCTGCGTCTATATGTTGGGAACTGGGAACTGGGAGCTGCCTGATGTGTACCCTGTTTCATGCATCTCAACAGTTGCTCAAATAAATCCATCAGAAAAGCAATTACCTCCATTTGGAGGTAATTCACACTCACACTCAGTGAAGTAGTTAACTAGTAGCAGAGTCAGGATTCAACCCAAGCCTGACTGAGGTCAGTGCTCACACCTTTACACTCTGTCACTCAGTGTATGGACATAGATGGTTTCTCACGGTCCTCACACGGATGAGACTTGCCTGCCTATGTGCAAAAGACGACTCCTAGGCAGACACTAGCTCCTTTAGTCCCCACTGCAACCCCACGAGGTAGAAAAGTAGTCTTAGAGATGAGGTAGTTCATGCTCGAAGAGATTTTAAGTTCTTCACAACCCTTCATACAGTGTCGATAAGGACCAGAGACCAGAGAGGCAGTGTGCCTTCTAGATTCAAGTGGATTTTCATTGTTTCATTCTGCCTGGAACTCTTTTTTTTGTTTCTTTTTTTTACATTTTTTAATTTTACATAGTAGCTCCAATTCCCCCTCCCTCCTCTTCTCCTGCCATTCCACCTCCTCCCATTCCACCCCAATCCATTTCTCAGAGGAGGTAAGGCCTCCCTTAGCGAGTCAATGAAGTCTGGTATACCAAGTTGAGTCAGGATCAAGCCCCTCTCCCCATATCAACACTGACAAAGGTACCCCACTGTAGGCAATGGGCTCCAGAAAGCCAGTTCATGCACCTAGGATATGTCCTGGTCCCACTGGCAACTCCCCTACAGATCAAGCCACATAACTGTCACCCACGTTCAGAGGGCTTAGTTCAGTCCCATGCAGGATCCCCATCTGTCAGTCCAGAGTCTGTGAGCTCCCACTAGCTTGGGTCAGCTGTCGCTATGGCTTTCCCAGTCATGATCTTCACCCCACCTTGCTCATAGGATGCCTCTTCTCCCTCTGCAACTACATTCCGGGAGCTCATCCCAGTGCTTGACTGTGGATCACTGCTCTGCCTGGAACTCCTAAATGACTTTTGACCACGCATACTGCATACATATTGCACATATGGAGTAGGAGGGTTCATCTGTATTTCTGTGCTTTGATTGGCTAAATAAAGACTCTGCCTGGCTTGTCAGATAGGTCAGCCCTTAGGTGGGTGGAGTAGACAGAACGGAAGTTCTGGGAAGAAAGGAAGTGAGGGAGCCCGCCATTAAGCCTCCAGGGTCAAACATGCCGAATGATCCCCGGTAAGATCACCACCTCGTGGTGACACACAGACTTTTATAATGGGTTAGTTTAGATGTGAGAGCTAGCCAAGAAAAGGCTGGAGATAATGGGCCAGGCAGAGTTTAAATGAATATAATTCTCTTGTGGTTATTTCGGGCATAAACAAGCAACCAAGCAGCCCAGCTGGGGGCTGGGAGCTGGGTGCTGGGATACAACACACACCTCTCCCCTATATACAACACACATATGTACTGGTTACCATGAGATCTTTCAAAATATCTAAGCTGAATATAGTGGCCCGTGTCTATAATCCCAGCACTTAAGAAGCCTAGGGAGGAAGCCCATCATGCATTCAAAGGGCAGCCTAGGTTAAATAACAAGACCTTATCTCAAAAGAAAAGAAATACGTGAGTGCACATATATGCAACATATAATCATAACGTGTTTCTATATTGTGGTTTGACTGTGAAATGGCCCCATGTGTTGGATGCTAGCCCACAGCAAGTCAGTGTTTTGAACAAGCGTTGACAACCTCAGGAGGCAATGCATAACGGAAGGAAGTAGGTCACTCCGAAGATTGGGATCTTTCTCTCCTTGCTGTCTGCCATGAGGAAATCAGGTCCCACCACATGCTCCTGCAGTCATGGGTTCAAAGCAAGCAGAGTCAAGTAATGGCCTGTGGACTCTTTGAGAATGGGAGCTAAAACAAACATTTTCTTCCTTTAAGACGGTCCCCTGGGGCATTTTGTCATAGCCATGGAGAGTCTAATACAATGTGTATGATCTGTTGTGAGCAATTCAGAGTGATTATCTGCGTGAGATTTTGATATACTGACATGTCTTCACAATCTCTGCAAATTTCCCGTCTGCGTCCTGACTTTCCGAAGAGGTTCTAGAATCAGCTCACAAGGAAAATGAACAGCTAAGCTGAGAGGCGTTATCAATGGCATCGCAGTCACAGAAAAGACCATTTCTCCAGGACTTAGAACGTTTTCTTGCTATTTATCTCAGTAGAAACATGACTCTTTTTTTCCCCTCTTGTGCAAACCAAATAAAGAGATTGAAGAACATCGGGTCACCAAGAAAGATAATGTCCTTTATTATTCAAGTGTAATTCAAATCTCTCTATCCAGCCTCAAGCATGTGCTCAGAGATAATTGACTGCGCAGGAGACTCACATGTTGCCACTGGATGGTCCTCGGGTCACAGGCCTCCTGCCCATTTGTGTGATGTGGCCCAGATTTGTTTTTCTCTGAAGGAAAATAACATTCTGCAGATGTGTGTGTGTGTGTGTGTGTGTGTGTGTGTGTGTGTGAGCAGTGAGGGGCTGGAGTTAGGCATCCAACATGCCTAGCCCTGAAGACTTCTGTCCATGCTGTGGGACATCAGGGGATAAGTCGCTTTGCTTCTCTGAAGTATTTCTCCAGCCAGCCCAACCCCCAAATCTGGCTCAGATACCCCCACCCCTTCCCCAAGGTCCAAGGCCCATGCTCATCACCTGGAGTGAAGGCTGACAGGAATGCACAGAGGCAGGGAGCAGGGAGACGTGCGGGCATTGTCATGCATGACTGGCCAGCAGCCATCAAGGACAATTAAAGACAGAGAACTCGGGATCTTTCTGGACAGGTCCAAGCTCCCTGGCGCCCCTGTGATTAGATGCTTTCCTCTGCTCCCTGTAGTCACCATGTGACATATTCTGTTTCTCTTGCTCTTTTCTCATTTCCTTTGTGTGGTACTGGCGCGTGATCATCCGGTGTAGACTTCATTTCAGATGACTTTATTTCCACAAAAATTTTGGTCAGTTGCAAGGGGAACCGAATTAGAAGCATTTCCTAATTCTCAGGGAGTCATTTCTCAAGCCTAAGAATGTGGGTTTAGCATGTCCACCCACGGCAGGTACTTTGCTGCTATTTCCTTTCCTCTGAGATGATTTGCATCCTGAATTAGATCCTGCAATTTGTCTTCTTTAGAACCTGGCTGTGTACAAGAGACCTGAACAAATTAGTGCTAAGCTGTACATTGCAAGTGCCCTCGGTTACTTAATTCATGTGAAGTTTGAGATAGTTCAGGTTGCTGGGCTTCTTAAAGTGTTTGGTGTGGCAAATGACAGTATTATATGTATGTAAGTGGCCTTGTAGCACAAAGAACTGGCTCATTTTAATAGGGTAAGATAGGGAGTTTGAAACCTGGATGGAAAAGAATGGAAGCAAAGAACCCGGCTCTCTTGCTTGTTTGAGATGGGGATCTGTCTCCCAGGTCGGTCTCGAACACAAAATCCTCCAGCCTTGCTCTAAATATGGATGAAAACAGAGGGAAGGAATGATCTTGGGTCTTCTGCTGCCTCTGAGCTCTGTCTGTAGTCAAGCTGAATTCTCTGGGTTCCCATCAACCCAACATCCCTCCATCATCAGCCTTCACAATAGTTAAAGAACATGGTCTATGCACAACATAGAATGAGGATGTCAGGAGAGCTGGGACATGTGACAAATGCTTCTTCAGTCTTTTTGTGTGTCAGGTACTATGCAAGATGTTGGCTGAAATGAAGACTGGGGTTAGGTGCCGAGTGAAAAGGATGGTTGCAAAAGACCTCTCTATAGTTAAGTGCTGAAACGTGACACCCAGAGAGAAAGACTCTGAAGTTTTGAAAACGTAAAGGTGGCAGGTTGAGCAAAGCAAAAACACATCTTCAATACCACCACTGTGGAAGGGAACCAGAAGCTTGTAACTGAGAAGCTAAAATGTCACCAGCAGGCAAGAGAGGAGCAGGGAGGTGTAGGTGGCGAAAGGGATGGGAGGGAAGATGAGGGGGCTGGAGGAGGACTAACTGCTGTGGGACAATGATCTTGTACCCTGTAAAGATTTATCAGTTGTATTTCAATAAAACACTGATTGGCCAGTAGCCAGGCAGGAAGTATAGGTGGGGCAATGAGAACAGGAGAATTCTGGGAAGAGGAAAGCTCAGCTGCAGTTGTTACCCAGGCGCAGAGAAAGCAAGATGAGAATGCCTCACTGATAAAAGGTACCAAGCCATGTGGCTAACATAGACAAGAATTATGGACTAATTTAAGATGTAAGAATTAATTAATTAATTAGCCTGGGCTAATAGGCCAACCAGTTTATAATTAATGTAATAGACCTCTGTGTATTTCTTTGGGACTGCAGCCGCAGGACTAGGCGGGAAAGAAACCTTCAGTTAACAGCCAAGGAACAAAGGATGTTTGAAAATAACATATGTAACTTGTAACCCATACAATCTGATGGTAAGACCAATAACAGAAGGTGTCACACCCATTAACCACAGAACAAGGAGAAATAAAGGAAGCTTCCTGCTGCTTGTTCTCATAGTACTGAAAGGTGCTATTCTTGGGGTCAGGGGAGCAGGGCCATCAATAGTCTCACCTAACAGTGAACCTTGTAAACTGCAGTAATGACCAACAGGGGTGTCACAGTGACAAGAACTTTATGAAAGCAGCCAACTGCTTTCGGATTGGATTTAAGGCCCACTCCATAGGAGAAGTCCTATTCCTGGTACTGCAAATATGGCCAAGAACCCATGGCTGGAGAACTCTCAGGTCCCAGGGTTGAACCCACTACTATTACTTTACTACAAGGACATAATATTAAAATTCCCTTTAAATTTGTATCTCTGTATCTGTAGATCAGTGCAGCTCTCAGTCCTCAGTGAAGTTTCTTCGTATCACTATATGGGAGTTAATACAGAGACTCACTACTGGTCAGTGTCTGTGGAGAGCTCAGAAATCAAAGGAAGAGCATGATTGCAACCCCTCAAAGGTCTCAGAGACTATCATGGAAATGGGGGCAGAAAATTGAAAGAGCCGGGGTAGAGTTGTTTCCTGGTATGAACATGGCACTGGCCCAATTCCTAGCACTGCAAGAAGACAAAACAGAAAGTAGATGCTGGGGCTTTTCTAGACTGCTGCCAAGGGGAACTCAAGCTATTTGAAGGGAAAATCACTCCTGTCTTGTTACAATGACGGACCCGTTTCCTGCTAAGGAGAAGTCCCTGCAGGTGTGCTGACTGTGTGGCTCATGATCTGTGTCCTTAATATGTGAAGAGCTGTATTTAGTTACTCCAGAGGAGACAGACAGCAGAGGGGACACAAACTGGCAAGGAGTTATGGGGAAGTTAGGCAACCAAGTTGATTAGTACCCTTGAGAAGAGGACCTTTAACTAGTATTTATTTGTGTGGAAGTAAATACATAAATTCTACTCTGGGCTTCATTACTTGCTAAAAAATAGTCTCGCCCAAATGGTTTTATTTCTTTCAACACTTGCACATTGACAAGTAACTCTATTTACAAAATATATTTTCACAGCGTTTGCCCTACCCACCTACAGCAAGGTACACAGCGTGGATGCACCATTCATTCACCCAATACGTGCTTATTAGTGACAGAATTTATACCAGGAACTGGGAAATGTTAGTGAATAAGACAAAGTCCAAGTCATAATCGGTGTGTGGGTTCAGGTAGGGGTGGGCAAACAAACAGGCAAAACAGATCAGTTAGCATGATAGTTACCAATCCCGTCAAGTGTCACCAAACCAATACATGAGGAGTCAAAGTGTATGTGCTGTGTGCATATGTGTGTGCATGTATCTGTGTATATATGCATGCATGTGTGCATTCATGTATGCATAGGTATGTGTGAGTCTCTATGTGAACATTCATGTATATGTGTACGTGTATGCAAGTGTGCATGTGTGTATATGAGTGTGTGTGTGTGTGTATACATGAGCTAGGGGCTACTTTAATTATGATAATCATGAAGAACCACTCTGAAGAGATGACATTTAAACTGAAACCTTAAGTTGAGAATGAACCTGCCATGTGCAGAATAAACAAGGGAAGCATTTGAAGGATAGGCAGCAGTCTCAACGGCTTTGTGTAGAAGAAGCTGAAATGTTGGCATGAGCTACCGAGGCCTCACAGTATAGAGGACAGCCATGCATTGCCAGAACACCGGTGCTGTCTAATGGCTTGTATTATTATTGATTGCGTTGTTCTAGAAATCAAGGAAAAAATATTTTCTGCTTATTAGTACTTAATGACATTATGGAAATTATTTTTGTCGCAATAGATGTGAACATGCTTATAAAACTTTCTTTTCAAAGAATGACCGTTTCATTTCTCTCATCCTTTATCATAAAGCTTCATCATCTTCTTGAAGAATAAACAGGGAATTGCTGTGAATTGAAAGCTCATCGTTGTCATCTTCAACATTGCAATGTCATCTTCATCATTGCGATGTCATCTTCATCATTGCAATGTCATCATCATCTTCATCACTGCGATGTCATCTTCATCATTGCAATGTCATCTTCATCATTGCAATGTCATCTTCATCATTGCAATGTCATCATCATCTTCATCATTGCAATGTCATCTTCATCATTGCAATGTCATCTTCATCATTGCAATGTCATCATCTTCATCACTGCAGGGTCATCTTCATCATCATTGCAATGTCATCATCTTCATCACTGCAGTGTCATCTTCATCATCATTGCAATGTCATCACTTCATTACTGCAGTGTAATATTCATCGTCATTGCAATGTCATCATCTTCATCACTGCAGTGTCATCTTCATCATCATTGCAATGCCATCATCTTCATTGCAATGTCATTCTCATCATTGCAATGTCACCTTCATCGTTGTCATGGTTCCTGTCTTCTTTACTGTCTCCACTCTCATACACTGCGCTGGCGTACCTTGTCTTTTATGATTGCCAAATAACCTTGTGCAGCAAACAGAGATGAGACTAGAGGAGGTTCAGAAAGAGAAAGTGGCAGCTCATGAAAACAGAATTAGACAGTGTTGGCGACATGCCCCCAAACTGCAGCTCTAGGTACGTGTTCAATCAGATCCACGTCCAGCCAAATCCATGTCAGCAGATACATATCTAAATCAGATCTGTGTCTAGTTTGACTCAGGTCCAGCCAGATACGTGTTCTTAGGTCCACGCTCAGTGTCCTTCACACCTGATTGTCATCTTCTACTGATTAAATTAAATTATCTCCCACCAAAAAACTCATAATGTAAACAAGCTACAAGTTCAACCTATGAAAGAGGATCCATCTAAGCTAGCTTTGAACTTCAGATTCTAGCAGGGAACATGTCTGTGTTTGTTTGGTGGCTGTTGCCACCTTCTGAGCATCCAGTTTTCTCAGGTGGAGCTACTTTTCAGCTCCACTTTTGTCTCTACAAGGAAAGGATTGCTGAGGACCAGTGAAGAATTCTGTAGTGTTTTAATGATGTGTGGTTAAGAGGGTTGCAGTAGATGGTGCCCATAAGCATCTATTCCCAAGACGAAGGTCATTGGGATGTCCTGAAGGTAACACACCCATATAGAGCCCACACGTAGGACTCTTAGCCCCACTCAGAGGAGCTGACTCTTGGGTTGTCCTCACTATTTGGTCCCCCTCATTAGATCTCTTTCCAAAACACAGAATCATCCCAGCATGATGAGCTAACCTTCTGGGAGCTGGGATGGGAGTGGGGCTCACAATTTAAGGAAGGAAAGAGAAGCTTCTGATATTTCTTGCTAATTTGATAGTTATTTTTTAAGCAAACAACTCACAGGCATTTGAAATGAGTTATTTATTTTGCTCCTGATGACCCCGTCTCTGAACAGAAGCAAATGTACTATTAATTCTCATTTGCAACACTACTTTGATTTCCAATTCCATCTCAATTGACTTTTATGCTTTGCGGGGGGTGGATGTTTAGGACATAGAGATGCTCTCATGAAGGAGAGCGTATTGTCTCTAAACAAATGTCTATGAGATCATTTGCTTTCCTTTTAGATTGTACCTGTTTTTTGGTCACGTTTCCCTCAATCTTTAATATCACTAATCTGATAATGCCTATTCCTTTGAAAAGTGACCCACCCCTTCTCTTTTTTAAAGGGCCTCTGAGTATTCCATTAACTGCTATATTGGTTCCACAATGTCTTCGTAATGGCTTTTTGCCTCCTGGGAGGTCTCTATCTCATATCCTTAATTAATAAGTTCTTTACCAATTGCCACACAATAATAGCGTATTCTTTTAAGCTTAGAAAATGTGTTGGTATTTGTTACCTCATACTAGGACCCTCGCTTAGAAAATCTCAGTGGATGCTCCCAATGGGGATAACAGTGGATGTTCTAGTCTGAAGAAAAGAATGTGGAACAATGAAGTCCACAGCCTTCAGATGAGCATAAGCAGGGGAGAGAAGGCCGAGGATCAGTAACAGCTATAGCCATGAGTCAAAGGTTAAGAGTGTCACTTCTGGAGAACACAAATAATGCTAAAACTAACTAAATAGGAGGCTGCCAGTCTCTAGTCACAACCCACCTGAGACTACAACTCCTCATTTGCCAGAAAGGTGTAACCCAAAGCATCCTTCCCCATTCCCACCACAAGACTCATTCATTCATTCATTTATTCATTCTTTGTATTTTCATATATGCAAGCTTTAAATTGACAATGGGGAGTAAGATACATTTTTTACTTCCAGAAAAATTTTCTCTGTCCGCTTTATTTCAGAACGAGGAGTGTAGGGCAAGGAAATTCCCAGTTGGATATTTGTTCAGATGCTGTGTGGTGAGATTACACTGTACTAGGAAGACTGGGACACTAGACTGTAATGGACTGGCAACCTGAAATTCCTCAGAGAATGAAGGTTATCCCAAGTCTTAAATAAAATGTCACCACACACTAAGGTAGGGGAGCAAAGGGGATGGGGACTTGTTAATACATTAGAAATGTTAAGTTTTAAAGATTTCTAAAATATTAGAAATTAGTGGGGCTGACGAATGGTTGTTCAATGGACAAAGAGATAGAACGAGGTTGCTTTCTAAGGTCAATTGCCGCTTAGTGATAACACAGCCTGCTGTTCCACGTAGCGCAGATATGTTCTACTGAGTCTTTCTTAAGTGCTGCCAGACTGCTGCTTTCTTTGCATTTCCTGTCTGTTAGTCCTTGTCTGTCACACAGAGGGTAGAAAAGGCTTTCTTTTCCCAGAGTGCATTCATTTCTCCACAAGCTTCCCTGAATGATCTGCTTCTATAGCAGCAGGCTTTGCTTTTGAACCCTACGGTATTCAGGTCAGTGAAGGACATGACTCTAAAGTCACCTAGACTGCTCTCCAACTTGCCTCTCTAGACTCCCTTATTTTATTATCAATTCTGAGCAAAGGTCCCAACCCATTATTTCACAGAGCGATTCTCTCTAGGTGCTGGCTCTCCATCCACTCTGTTGCCATCCACCGAACACATGCCAAGAACTGTCTGAGCATGGAGGACACAAAGTTGTCCAAGATGTGCAAGGTTATGGCCAGGTGCTGGTGGCCCATGTCTTTAATCCCAGTACTCGGGAGGCAGAGGCAGAGGCAGGCGGATCTCTGCGAGTTCGAGGCCAGCCTGGTCTACAAGTGATAGTTCCAGGACAGGCTCCAAATCTATAGTGCAACCAACCCTGTCTCCAAAAAAACAACAACAAAAAAGAATGTGCAAAGCTACTTTCTCTTGGGTCAGAGCTTCCCAAATATATTATGTCTGTGTTCAACACACTGAATCCTCAATCTACATTTGTTTGGTGCTTGCTGGAACCATTTGTTTATATAAATATTATTTTTTCCTTTGCTCATTAGAATGAATGACTAAGAAATACAGTTTTATTAAATTGATCAAAAGCTTTTCACTTCTTTTATTGTCTATCAAAATCGTATCTATTTTTTTAAAACTCAAATCAAATCCAAATTTGTATTTGGTATGTCCCTTCATGGTAGTTTCCCTATGGTTAAAGTTCATTCTATTAACATATGTTTATTGACCACAGCTATAAATATTGGAATTAAGTGATCACTATAACAATAAGAGGCATAGGCCCGAAGTGTATCTGAGAGCATGCGCTGTTGCTCCGTCATCTTGGTGCCATCGTCTTCCTTAACCGATTTCCTGAATATTTCATCATCTTTCAGATTAACTACACAATGTATTTGCTTTATAGTATTTTACATTAGTAATACTCATGCATTTTCATGCACCCCCATTTAACCAGCACATCAGTCTCACTGATTTATATTGTCCTCATTGTAGAGATGACACAACTCAAACACTGAGCCATTAGCTAACTTCTCCAGAGCCATGTAAGTGGAAGGTGGAACATGTATCCAAGAAACACTTCATGAAGTTTTCACACAGACAATGGTGGTGTAGGAGGGTTCTTCTGTATTTGGGTTACTCTCATTGATTGAATAAAGGACTGCCTGGCCTATAGGAGAGGACACAGCCCTTAGGTGGGCGGAGTAGACAGAATGGAAGGTGGTGAGAGAGAAGGAAGTGTGAAGAAGCCATGATCCTCTGGCCCAAGATGGATACAGGTTAGAATCTTCCAATAAGTCACCACCTCGTGGTGACATACAGACTTTTATAATGGGTTAGTTTAAGATGTAAGAGTTAGCCAAGAAGAGGCTAGTGATAATGGGCCAGGCAGTGTGTTAAATGAATCCAGTTTGTGTGTAATCATTTTGGGCATAAACTAGCGGCTGCGGTCAGGAGCCAGGCACTGGGAACAAAAGGGCCCACGTTCCTCTCAGGTGCTGGGAACACAGCTGCACCTCATACAACACAATGGCACTATGAGGACACCTGGTTGCTATGGGATAGCCCTTCTGTATGCTGTGGAATATATTTTGCTCTCATTGGTTAACAACAAAAGCTCAATTGGCCTATAATCAGGCAGAATAAGGCTTGGTGGGAAAGACAAATGGAAATACAGGGGAAGGAGGGGGGGATGGGAGGCACAATCCAGCCACCCAAGGGACAAGATGTCAGAGAACCGGTAGGCCATGGGCCACGTGGAGATGTATAGATGAATAGAAATGGATTAATTTGAATGTAAGAGCTAGTTAGTAATAAGTCTGAGCTGTAAGCTGAACAATTTGTAATTAATATTAAGCCTCTAGATGTTTATTTAGAAACAGCTGCAGGGCTGGGGAGGACAGAGAGCCTCCATTTATACCTGGTATCTTAGCAATTTTTAAAAAACACAAATAACAAATTATATAATTCACTTATGATACACTAAAGCCTAGGACTACCCCGGGGGCAATCCAATACAAGAACTCGGGGTAGCTGAGCAACCCCCAAGAAGGAGGGGCTTTATTTCGTGCTAGAGTTGCTTGCTAGGAGAGTTATAAAACTCCAGAGGGCTGGGGAAGCTTCAAACCAAGAAGTAAATGATGTCAGCTATTTAATTATGCAACTACTTGAGTGTGAGGACCTGATCAGGGGATCTCATGAGGTCTTTCATTCTGGAAGGTTCTGCTCTGGGTACCTATGCTCCACTACTTCTTATGTGGGGCTATAATTCAACTGTGAGTAATTTCCAATGCTGAGAAGGCCTACCCATCTCTGTGTTCTCGTGGAGAAACAAAATATCTTCAGGAAAAACGCTGCCTCGGCTGTGAAGTACCACTGATGCTGAAGTCTGACAGAACACAGAGAAGGGCTACATCTGGGCAAGGAAGAATATAGTTCCCAGAGCTGGGATTTAGGCAGCAGACAAGGATTCATGCAGAAGCAGGCAGGCTTCTGCCCTGTGGGAAGTCTCCACCAAGCCTTTGGGGCTAGAGGAGGTCAGAGGTTGAGCTCTGGGTTTCATTTAATACCTGTCATCCTCGGGAAGACAGTGGCCCCTTTTATGGAAGCCTAAGTTCCAAACTCTCTCAAAGAAAACCCTTGCTGACAGGGGCTTCGGCATTGTGATGACTATGGGCAGCCAAGGTAGATGAAGAATTTAAGATTGGCAGGGTTATGAAATGCCGGCATGTGTGAGTGTAGGAAGGAGGAGGACGAGGAAGAGATGCTATTTCAGAGGCAGGAAGACTGTCCTCAGCATCCCCTATTCCCTAGTAGCTCTTCCTCTATATGTTCTGGGTACTTGGAGTCTGGTGTGCTTAGTGATTTTGTCCACGTTGCTGCAATAGAGTCACTAGGCTGTAGGGGGAGCTCCAGCCTCCCTGGTGAATTTCGAAGTTCTGGATGCAGCTCCCAAATGATTTCTTTTTCTTCTGTTTGGAGACAGTGTTTCTCTGTAGCTTGGGAGTCTGTCCTGGAACTCGCTCTGTAGACCAGACTGGCTTCGACCTCACTCAGAGATCTGCCTGGCTCTGCCTCTGCTGGGATTAAAGGTATGTACCACCACTGTCCGGCTTCCCAAATGAATTTTAAAGGGGTGGCAAGGCCTCCAAGGCCTGCAGCTGCCCTGCCCCACCCTCACCCTCCCACCCCACTCCCCCATCCTCATTGGGAATGACCCTTGGCGCTGCTCTCTTCTCTTGGAGAATCCCATTTCTCTCCTGCTGTGGTAAAGCAGCCTGAGATTTCTTAGGTGAAACTCAAAACCATTTAACTCACTAGGGGTCAGCTGCTGGGGGTTGGGTGGAATGGGAAACAGGCAGCTATTGTTTTAACTTCTGGTGTGGAGAAAGGGAATGTTCTAGAGATGAATAGTGCAAATGGTGGTCACACAAGATGAATACATTCAACATCACTGTGAGCTTGTGTAAATGAGATACAATGGCAGATTTTATGATGTAGGTTACCACAATCACGAAACAAATCCTACCAAACATCCAGCATGGAGTTGAAGAGATCCAAAAGTTTAAATATGTTGGTGGATTAAAGTCCTGGGCTCTTACAGCAAGGCTATGCTGTAAAGACGCATGGGGACATCTTTGGAGGCATGGAAACCGGGTTGAACCTCTGTGATCAAACAGCCTGCAAATTCAGCCTGTCCGTGGTCAACCCACCCATGGATAGCTGTGCCCCACAGCTCCACAGGATGGCCCCCTTCCCCCTAGTGAGCCCTTGCTCATCTATTCTGGAGCCTTGTTTATCCTTCCCAGGCCCTTCCCTGCTGGTGCCCTCCAGCCCCTTCTCCTGCACGATGTACCCATCCTCGCTGTGCATACATGCCTGTGTGGCACTTGATCCATCTGACCAGAAGAACCCTGACAACGACCTCTTCCCAGAGACTGGATTGACTTGCCATCAACAGACAAGGCCGTGCCTGGTGTGTGAAATGTGCTCCACAAATACCTCTTTTCCGTTTTCATTGCTTATCTGTGGTACACATATGGGTGCCTGCATGGTTGAGTGTGTATGGACACAGATACATGTGTGTGTTTGCATGTGGAAGCCCGAGACTGGTGTCCAGGATCATCTTCAATCCCTCTTCTGCCTTATTCAACGAGACAGGGCCCCTCAATCAAACCCAGAGCAGGTTGAAATGGCTGGTCCCGCTAGGCATCTAGCTCTGGCACTCCTCCGTGTCCATCTTCCAAGACTGAAATTACGCATGAGTCACCACACCCACCTGACACTTACGTGGGCTCTGGAGGTCTGAATTTCCATCCGTAAGCTTGTATGGTAAGAGCTAAACCACTGAGCCATCTCCTTAGCCCTGCTCTACATGTATGGAAGTCAGCTTCCTAAACTGTAACTCCATTCAGCACCCTTTCCTACCCCCACAAGGACACCAGAATGACTGACTACACTTCAGATGCGAATGCAAACCAGCTGATGCAAGAAGAGGTCAATTTTCTTTGTTACATAGCTGGTGAGTAAAAGGCAGGTGGGAAAGCCAGGGCACAGTGTATGTAGTAGGAGACGGTTCGTTTGTTCCCGGCTGCTCAGCTCCAAAGTAACCACTCAGAAACTATATTATTTGCAATACTGGTTGGCCAATAGCTTAAGTATATTTTTAGCTAGCTCTTATATCTGGAACTAACCTATCTCCATTAAAGTGTGTGTCGCTACATGGTTGTGGCTTACTGGCATCTGTCTCTGGCAGGGCTATGTGGTTTCTCACTGACTCCGCCTTCTTTCTCCCAGCATTCAGTTTAGTTTTCCTGCCTAGCTTTATTCTGCTAAGCCACTGGCTGAAACAGCTTTATTTATCAATAAAAAGCAACACCATAGACAGAAGGACTCCACACAGCAGTACAGAAAAGAACTATATACCCAAGTACTGTGACTCTGTAAACTGGAAGCGTGTCTCACGGAAGATAACCATCCCGCCCCACCCTGCTGACCCAAACAGGTTTTCTGTAGGCTGCTTGGTACTTCTAGAGAACACAAACTTAAACAAGAAGTAGTCCGGAGTATGGTAAAGAATAAATGGACTGAAATACTTGGTTCCACTTCTGGCCCTGTGCACACTTGCCTCTTAACTTACAGTGGATCATTTAAACCGAGAGTATCTTTCTTTTCCTCATTCAACTGTTTGTTTGTTTTGTTATAGGGTCTCATAGTATAGCCCTGGAATCACTGTCTTCCTGCCTCAGCTGCCCCAGCGCTGAGATTGAAGGTATTTGACACTATGCCCAGGGCAGAGTAAATCTTTCGGGTGTGTTCTGCTGTTGTCACTGTTTGGTTTTATTTTTGTTTTTCTTAAGATAAAGACTTACCCTGTAGACCAGGCTAGGCTCAAATTTTTAGAAATTCTCTTTTTTCATCCTCCCTCCCAAATGGCAGATGATAGATGTACAGTGTCATGCTGGGTCTGAATGTTGCTTTATAGTCAGATAACGTATGTGGGCAATTGTTGGGATCACAGCAAGAAAATTTTGCCAGTCTTTGAGAAAACTTCTGAGGAAAATGCCCATCATAGTGCCTGGGGATTAGTCTTCTTTGACCCCCAGCAGTGTCAAAACTTTGGGAATTATCCACCATAAATATGCAGGGGCTGGTCCCCAGGCTTGGCCTCCTCCCCCTACCTCACGCTGTGATGCTCCTATCTAAGCATCCTGTGACCACAGATGGAGCATTTAGCTTCTCTAAGCTCAGATTTAAATCACAGCTCAGATTCAAATCCATCTCTTCCTACTGAGATCTCTGTCAGCAGAGCCTGGGCTTGGCTGAAGCACTCAGGGGACGGAGGCGGCCGGGCGTCTGCTGGCTGCTCTGAGCAGCCTTCCTCTCCTCCCCGCTGTCCACTTGCAGCCTGAGGAGTGAATTCTACCGTCAGGTCAGTGATGTCTCGGTGCTGCAACCCTGGCTGCATCTGACTTTGCTATGCAGTAAAGGTTGCTGCCTCAGTGGTACCTCACACACTCACAGGCTCTGAAAACTGGCTGAAGAGTAGGTGGATGGCGCCTAGAGCTTCAGCAGCACGCCTAGCCCCCTGCACAGCCGGGCCTCTGCTGACACCCAGTACCTTCACCGTGTGTTCATGAGAAGACACAGTCTGGGGCTGATGGGATGATGGCTCAGGGGCTAAGTCTGACAACCTGAGTTTGATTTTTCCAACCCACAAGGCGGAAGGAGAGAGCCGGCTCTGGCAAGTTACCCTCTGACCTCCACATGTGCAGATTGGCAAGCCCCAACCCCATAAATAAAGAGTTTAAAATAAGAGAAAAGTTAGTTTTATTAATCTAATATATAAATCATCTCCTCAGATGTAGTGGCTTATACCTGTACCCCTAGCAGTGGGAAGACTGAGGCAGAAGGATGGTTGGGAGTTGGAGGCCAGCTTGTGCCACATAGTGAGTTTCCAGGCCAGCCTAGACTGCATGGTAAGATGCTGTCTGATTTACTCCAGAAATAAATCACTTCAAATATTAAAAAAAAAGCCACAGATAAGTTTGTGCGGCATAGTTTTGAGATGTCTTTGAATCCTTTACTATTACTAATACCCAGTTATGTATTCTGGGAACTTGGAGTGTTTCTCACATACCCAGGGCAGTCCATGGAAATAGCCACATGCTACATTTTGTTCTTGGTGAACCCTAGAGTTTAGGGTGCTATGTTGATTATAGTCATATACTATAATGTTTGGAGAGAGAAAAAAAAGTCCTCAGGACTCTACATCTCATAGAGTCTTAAGGATTAGGGCTGCCCAAAACGTGGCGTTCATCATTTTATCCAACTTCCCTCTCATTTATTGAATGTAGAAGACGGAAGGGAGATTCCCAAGCTTTCTGGGTTGTTTTTGGTGGAGCACCCCAGTCTGCCATTTCTACCAGTTTTATTCTACTCTTTTTCTGTGTCCCTGGGTCTCAAGCAGTTCCTGATATGGGGTGGAATCAACACATGGCCCCAGGGAACACAGTTTATCACACACCAAACTTCACCGGCTCTTGAGTCACGTCATACTGAACTAAAATACTGAGCGTTTACTGGACCTGTTATTGCGCCAGCTACTCTTTGAAATAATTATAACAAAGTGCCTGGTAAAAGCAACTTAGGGAATAGAGGGTTTAGCTCAGATAACAGTTTGAGAAGACTTCCCATCATGGCGGGGAAGGCATGGAGGCAGGAGTGTGTTGGCTGGCCATATTACAACTGCTGTGCAGAGCCAGAAAAAGAGAGAGAGAGAGAGAGAGAGAGAGAGAGAGAGAGAGAGAGAGAGAGAGAGAGAGAGAGAGAGAGAGGAGGGTTTACGTTAGCTGGCTTTATCCTTTTTATTCAGATACGCTGCCATCTACACCAGGTGGGGGGCAGATTTCCTCTCTCAAATATCCAATCTAGATGCTCCCTCACAGACAAGCCCAGGGGATGGCAACCCAGAATAACTGTAAGTCCCGTCAAGCTGACAATCTGTGTGAACTGTCACCCCACCCACGCCATCCATAGGACTTTTCTTAGGGTTAAAATGCAGCTTGCACACGTCAGCCACGGAAATCAACGCATAATGTATTCTGCAGGTCACCTATCCCGCAGCACAGCAAGCCCCCTTGAAAGACAGCCTCAAACCCTTGCTCGTGGGACACTCGGCCTAACCTAGTACCGGCAACAATAGGAGTCCTACACTAGTATACCGGTGTGAAAAGAACAACAGGGCATCACGGAACCTCCTCACACAGCCGTTCAAAACTGTGCTGAAGTGTGCGGAACCTTCTAATCTTTTCATTTTCCAGACTCTACTGTCCCAAGAAAGAGTTAAGGATAGTTAAAACGATGGTGTGTGTTTGCAAGAGCGTCGCTTCGTTCTGGCCTTGCCACTCCCTTTATGTTCAACGAGGGAAGGAACCATGCAAGTAAGTGTGGGAGGAATAAGATACGCAAACAGAGAAGGAGAGAATCGAAATAAACGGGGCTTTTTCCTGGCACGAAGACCTGTACTCTAAATGTGTTGTTGTTTATTAGGAATCTTGGATGTGCCAACTGCCCTATCCAACTTTCAAAAAGAATACTTACGGAGGGCTCTCCACACAGGGTTGAGGCAGCGGTGTGATAGAAAACGGCTTCGGGATGGCTCTTGTTTGGGCTGTTGAGTGGAGCAGGTTGGGCGCATTTTCAGAGTGGTTGCCAGTCTTGGCTGTGAATGTTCTCGATGTCAGGAAGTCCTCGCGCGGCATCCCTTTGAAGTTAGAAATCCAGGCAAAAATCATGCTTCTGGCTCTCCACATAGTCAGAACCAACTTTGTAGCCGGTTTGGGCTTCAGCTGCTTCACCTGGAAAACGGGGCTAAGTGGCTGATTCGAGGAGCTTAAGAGGTCACAGACGTAGACCGCTGAAAGGAAGAGGAACACAGAGTGATGATGGCTCCGTGTTTACGGTTTGAATGAGTGACGTCATACATACACTCTGGCTGCCCTATGTTCCGTATGGTGCACAGGCTGATGTGACCTCCGGCTGAACCCTCTGAAATCATGAGCAAAAAAGAATCCTTTCTCCCTTAAGTAGCTCCAGTTAGATAACATACACTGTTATTCTATGAGAATCCCACAATACTTCATATAGCCACAGGGGAAAAAATATACATTAAATGCATTTTCTTAGTTTCTAAAACGATTTAGTTTTGTTAATGATTTATTTTTGCGTGGAGGGAATACATGCGCATGGTATATGGGTGTGTGGTACATGCACGGGTTTATGTGCAGAGGCCAGTGCAGAATATTTGGTGCCTGGCTCTATCACTCCATCACTATGCTCATTCCCTGAGACAGTGTCTCACGGAACCTGGAGCGTCTTTGCCCAGGCTGGCTGGACAGCAAGCTCCACCTGTTCTCCTGCCTCCACCCCCACCGTTGCTAAGGTTCTACGCATGTGCAGCGGGGTCCGACCAGGTTGAAGCTCAGATCCTCCTGCATAAGCAGCAGGCATTCTTTCCTGTTACCTGTCTTCCCAGGTTCATCTTAATGCTTTTAATTTACAAGTTTGTGATGGGATCAAATGATCAAACGGCAACTCAAGTATAACATCACACACATGGTAACGTGGGTGTGTGTACGTGGAAAACCAGGCAGGGCGGGAGGGAAAACACTCATGCACAATAAAAGTTGAGGAGCTAGGAGCTCAGTGGGTAGAGCCTTTGCCTAGCAAGCGTTAAGCCCTTGGTTTAATGCCCGGCACAGCATAAACTGCGCCTTGTGGTACATGCCTGTAATCCCAGCATGGAGATGAAGATGGGTGAATCAGGAGTTCAAAGCCATGCCCGACTACATAGTGAGCACGCTAACCAGGAGTCAAAAGACAAAAATGTTGCAGTAACTGAAAACAGTATTCTTAATAGGTCCCGCTTGATGGAGGTCTAATTACATGCCAACATTCTCGTAAGAACTATACAATGAGGACTCCCAGTTAACCCTTCCAGGCATTAAATTATTGTTTAGAAATGTACTGTGTCTATGTATGAGAGTTTTGCCTTTATGCCTGTGCACCAGACCATGCAGTGTCTCTGGAGGCCAGAGAGGGCGTCAGAGCCTCTGGGACTGGAGTTGCAGCCTGTTATGAGCCTCTGACAAGTTGGGTCCTCTTACTGACTGAGCATCTCTCCAGCCAGGAAGCTAACTCTTATTAGCAGACAGGCTTTTGAATTAAGGAAACTGTTAGTGTTTTAGGCAGCCTCTCTCATTCAGAGAGGCTAAGTCAGAAACAGAAAGTTCAAGGTCAACCTTCAGATGACCTTGTCTCATGATAAAAAAATGATTGGGCAGGGCCTTAAACCCAGGTGGACCTTACTTTAAAAGTCATGTCTATCTTTTCTGTCTGCATATATGAATAGACATGTGTGTATGTATATCATTATATTACATACTATATTCTTATAATATATCCTGAAGAATTCCACCATACTTAACAAAACCATGATCCCAGGATGCTGAGGCCATCTGTACTTCTTACTTACCGATCAGTTTTAAAAACGTTTAATGAGAGTGGATGACATACAGAGCTGTAATCTAACTGCGGTGGAGAATTGGAGAGTGGGCATTTTAAAATTTTTGTCACCCAAGCTATTTTCAAATATGAAAAAGTATAAAAAGAGATAAAACCTGGGACCAAAGTGAGGTGTGGGCAAGGGACAGAAGCGCTGAGTAAGATCTAGGCAAACGCTGGCTTCCAAATTGAAACCCTTGGCTCGGGCATGGGCCACTTTTAACTACTGTCTGAGTGTACTGCTCAAGACAACTTTTACCAAAAAGTCTGGGGCAGACAGGCTGGATGGACTGCTTTTAAATCCACAACCCCCCCCCATGTCTGGCCCATCAATCCAGGGTTCTGTTTCTTCCCAAGATATCTCAGACACAGCTCTGCTGGCAAGCACCTGCGTATGTATCTAAGTTGGAATCAAGGGTTGGTTTGCTATCTGCGGGTGAGCTGGCTTCTCACCTCTGCCCCCCTCTGTCTTTGAAGGCTGCCTGGCTCTCCTCAGCAGCTAATGGGGTGAACATCAGAGGAAGCTCATTCACTGCTCACTTCCTTGTGGGTATCTGAGCTCTGAGCCTCCTGCATGGAGGGGGCAGGTCAGAAGATCCGGGATTGATATGCGAAATTCTGTGTCCCTAGGAGTTATCCTTGCTGCCTGTGCACTTTCCATGCCTGCTGAGTAGGCAGAAATGTGAACTCCAGGCTCGCGTGCCCTCTTCATCATTCCTGTTTATGAAAATTAGTGTATCATGGGTGTTTTTCTTGCTTTTGTTTTTACGGGAATACTTCATTCCAGGGACACGAGTGAAAATCTTGTCACCAATGACCTTGATATAAACACAACCAGCAACAGTTGGCCATGGACTTGGAAGAATCTGAAAAACAGGAAGTAAATTGAGAGAAGGTTGAGGAGATGGGGCAGTAATTAAATAATTCACCATGCAAGCCCGAGTTCGGATTTCCTAAAAACCTACAGAAAAGCCAGGTGAGTGTGGCACAGGCTGGCTTGCAAGCCACATCAGTGAGCTCTGGGACGATTGAGGGACTCTGCCTCAGTGAATGGGGCGGATGAACTATGGAAGGTGGTTTCGACATCAAGTTTGTGCCTCCATACTTATATGCGCCCTCCAACATGGAAACACACATGCATATGTGTGTATACTCACCCTGTATGTATGCATGCACATGCATACACACCACGCGCACACACACACACACACACACACACACACAAAGAAAAATAATCTCAACAACACAAATCTAGAGGGATAAGAAGGCCAGATGGTGGTGGCGCACGCCTTTAATCCCAGCACTCGGGAAGCAGAGGCAGGTGGATGTCTGTGAGTTCAAGACCAGCCTGGTCTACAAGAGCTAGTTCCAGCACAGGCTCCAAAGCCACAGAGAAACCCTGTCTCGAAAAACCAAAAAGAAGAAGAAGAAGAAGAAGAAGAAGAAGAAGAAGAAGAAGAAGAAGAAGAAGAAGAAGAAGAAGAAGAAGAAGAAGAAGAAGAAGCATGAGAAGCATATCTTGTTGTTCTTGAGGGGACCGGAGCAATATCAAGAGGGAACTGCATGGAGACGCCAATGAAAGAGGGGTAAGGGTGAGGGAACCATGTGCACACCCGCAGTGAACAGAGAAATATTCCGGAAACTAAATCTGCCTTGCCTAGGCCTCGGAAGAGTAGAACCAGAAGAGTAACTCCGTGCAATAACGATCCTAATCCAAGTAGTTCCTGTTTGTTAAGTGTTCTCTGGTGGCAATCACGGTGCCGGGTTTCTCTAAGCATTCGCTCTGTTGCTCACCATGACCCTGCCATTTGGCATCATTTGTATTTCTTTCCCAAAGCTGAGGCTCGGAGAGGCTGACTCACCTGTCCATGGCCGACTTGTGGATGAGAGATGTTCGCACTTGCGCCTTCGTGTTCAGCTTGTTTGAGAGCATGTCTTACCCGTGCCTCATTCAATATTTTCCCTGGAGGTGACAGTTTGGAGGGTGGAGGGGCCCAGTGGCATCACTGGAGGTAAGTAAGGTGGTTTCCGTGTCCCTTCTAAGCCTCGGGCACGTCAGGGAACGTCAAGCTAGAACGACACTGTCAGGCTGGAAAGAACTTTGAAAGCCTCTTGTTCCCTCTCAGAGACACAGAGAATGGAAGAACACGGGTTCCACACTGCACGCCTCAGGCCCTCCCTGTTTTCCAGAATGAGCGGCTGCCCTTTACTGAGTATTTATTACCTAGATTCTGCACCAAGTAAATTACCTACTTTATTTCTCTGAGTAAGTGAATGTGCAATTGTTATTATTAGCCACTTTTTATTGATTGGGGAAACAAGTCTTTGAGAAAACTTCCTCCTTGTTCAAAGCTTAAAATAATCAAAATAAATAATTCCATGAGTGACTATAAATCTTCTGAATCTTCCAGACTTTTGCAAACTCAATACTTGCTTAAAAATCTACTCAGGCCCCCTATCCTATTATGCCATCCAGGACTCATGGTTCTTTATAAATTTAATATGTAAATGCAATTTCATAAGAACATACAACACACTCACTATTCGATTATCCACTCCTAGAACCCAGCCCACTTTCTGCCTTGCCCAGAATGTATATGTGGGCAGGGTTCGTCTAGAGTTTAAACTCAGCACTTAGTATGTGCTTCCCTTCCCAAAGCACAGGGTTTGGAATTTCAAATGTGTTTCGTCACTTAATTTTCATAATCATTTTATGAGCTTGGTAATATATTGATGTCTTTGAAATGAGGAGACTAGGAGCCTGGAGAGATGGCTCAGTGGTGAAGAGCACTTGCTGTCCTTGCAGAGGATCTGAGTTCCCAAGAGTCTGTTGGCTCCAGTTCTGGGGAACCCAATGCCCTCTTTTGATATCAGCAGCCACCAGGCATATTTCATATGCTTACCTACGTTCTTAGTCCAAGTGTTTAGGGATGGACACCATGTTTTATTATTATTATTTTCAGTTGTGTGGTTATTTTTTTTCCTTTGACTATTTTGGAGGCTGTTGGTGATTTTTGAAGCATCGGTGAAAAACTGTTTAAGTTGTACATGTAGATTGAGACAGTAGGTATTCTGTTCCATGCATGCTGTCAGAAGGAGAATACAGCTTTTAAATCTTGGGTGGCAACCAACCATTTCTGTAGACCCTTCCATAAGGAGACCGCACTTGCAGAGAAGTTAAACTTCTATTAGGACCTGTACTAGCAAATACCATTGAAAGACATTTTCCTCCCAAGAAAGGTGTCAGTCTTAGCCAGTGCTAATAGTTGTGGGGTGTGTGTGTGTGTGTGTGTGTGCGCGCGCGCGCACTTGGTGAGGAAGGGATTTTGATGGCTAAGTGAAGCAGCCCATCACCAGTCTGAGAGATTCTTGCTGGTCTCAGTCAGTCAGCACTGTTATTTAATAAAGACAAACCAGGCTCCATCCTTCTGGATTTCATTTTAGTAAATAGACCTGGTTGAGAACTCACATCCTGAACAAAGGGCTCAGCCCTGAGTGGACAAAGATGACAGACACATTTCTAATCCTCCAGCGGCTTGTGGTCTGACTGGGGGACAACTTTTGTACTTGGGAAAAGTACGGCTTGTGGATTTGTTCTGAGTCAGGTTTTCTTAAAAACCTGAAGCAAACAGGTTGCCGGCATCCATGAGTCACTTTGAAGTGCATGTTCTTGGATGGTCCCCGGGCAGGGACACTTCGTGTGGGGTCTGGAAATCTGAGCGAGCTTCTAGATACCTGTGCTGTAGGTAGCATTTGAGGACCGAGCTGGTGAGACTGGAGTTATAGAAGATGAGCAGGTATAGGCATGACATGAAAACACGTGAATGTCATGACGTGCCAGCTTTGACAGAGGGACACCACTGAGACATATTCCCTCAGAGGATGAGCAGGAGACCATTTACATGTAAGAAAACGCAGGGAGGAAAAATTCCCTGGAGTTTTCTTATCTTGGTGACAGCAAGCAGATAAACAAAGGCCTTCTACACAGCCTGCCCTGCAGAAGCTCAGAGAAATTCAGTCACAGCAAGACAGCTTTAGGACGATCCCTCCTACCCTGGTAATGGCTTACAGGCTCAGCCCTCCGGTTGCTGCACTGACACAAGGGGCCTTTTGGAGTCAGTTTGGATCAAGAGGCAATGTAACTGCTTCTAATGTGGCCCCAAGCAATTCTACAGATGTGACACCTTTAAGAACTTCTAAATATGTATTTATTTTTCATTACTATTATCATTATCACCCTTTACAAAATGGAAACAGAGGCACAGAGAGGTTCAATAAACTGTTCCGCATTACATAGCTGATGAACAACGGGGTTAGGGGTTGAGCTTCCCCTTACTGGCTTGTTCTACCCTCTACATTTGTGAGGCAGGTCACATTGAAAGGCCTTTGGGAACTTTCCACATGGTAAATGTGCATCATTGACAACATACCTATTCCTATAAAGTCAGTTAGTCATCATTGCAGCTCATCCATCAGCTCAGAGAAGTTTCCCAGAGCCTGTCAATACAAATGCCACCAGTTCACAGATGACCTCTTTAAACTTCGAGAGAGTTACATCCCTCCTCAGAAGTACCATTCACATAAATAGGCCATAGGTCAGAGCTATGAGATTGAAGCTGCTGTGGTCAGTAATGTTGATTGTCAATGTGTTCATCAGGGAGTTTCTTGGTTAGGATTGCTTGAGGTTGGCAGACAGACCCTAACTGTGAGTGGCACTGTCCCATGGGTGGGGTTCTGGTCTGAAGGAAAAGAAGAAAGTGAGATAATTACAGACTGTTCTCTCTGCTTCTTGATGGTGAATGAAACGTGACCGACCACCAACCTGCTGCCATGCCTTCCTCTACCACGATGGGCTGTGTGTCCTTGAACTGTGAGCCAAGAGAAACCCTTCCTCCCTCAAGTTTTCAGGTATTCTGCCACATACAGTCATGAAATTGCTATTTCCTAGCCCTTGAACATTTCCCTTAGACTCTTTTCATCCAATAATCCCAACAACCATATGGATAAAGATTAATAGCTAAGATTACCGGAGATGATAGGGTTTTCAATATAAGGAACAATGGAGTGAGCATCCATCTACAGTAAGTTCCTTACGTTTTCCAGATTACTGTATCACGAGACATGTGTGCCTATGAAGAACACTGCCTTCCATTCTTCATCACGGCCAGGGACTCAAGGCTCCAGGTGGATGGAATGTAGCCAATCATAGGTAATTGCAATGCTGGGCTTCCTAGTCTCACTTGCAGCTACCAATGATCATGTGACACAATCAGAACCGAGCTCGGAAAGATCATGTTCTTCCCACAAAAATATGTGGCTGGCTGGCACGGTTCTGTTTTCTTGCTTGGCTTCATACTGTCTTAGATGCTAGCATATGGCTGAGTCTGAAGAAGTAATCTTGGAAGATTGAGAGGAAGCAGTCCGTGGAACTGGGGAAATAGAAGCTCTGTTATTGTTTAGTTATTGAACCACCATGAGAAGGAAAGCATGCTGTTGAAAGTCAGGACTTCCTTACCTTCTGCCAAATACATCCTCATGTGCTAAGCATTGTCATGTCCCTAGACTCTTCCATCCTGGCTCCTAGGCTTGCTTCTATGTACTCCAATCAGATGTGGTCCCTTCTGGCCCATAATAGGAAGAAGAATTACAGATAATGGGTAAATATTGTGACTCATGAATGTGGAAGGTAAAATAGCTTGCCATTTTTGTCTCCAAATCTGGCTTCACAAAGAAATTGCTTAATTGAAGGAAACCCAGTCTACTTTCTGCAAGTCTGTAAATATAAGAACTGCCACCTTGCATTTAGTCTCCATTGCATTTTGTTTTCTTGTATTCCAGATTAAATGAGTTTTCCTGCAATTAATCAAATTCACATTTTGGAGACTGTCTTCATCAAGGAAGACCTCTCCTTGGCAAACCCCTGGGTTCTCAGACTGGACACTCTCTTTCTTAAAATTACAAAATGTAGGCTTAGAAATAGCTTTGGAAATCATTTAGGTCAATCTCACACTTTACATAAATTAAAATTCAAATCAGGCTACCTGTTCTTTAAAAAATGCCTGGAAGGGAGATATCACAGTTGTCTTTGGCAGGATTTGATCAAACTTGTAGCCAATATTCTTCTACTTGGCCTAATTGAACCACCTTAATTCAATTAAAAACATAAAAATAGAAAAAATGGAAACTATCCAGAGTACTATTTATTCTCAAAATAATATTTTATAGACCTGCAAATAATGAGCAGTTCCATCCGTTTGCTTCTCTTTCCAAGATGGAACACATCCAAATAAGAATTTTTTTAATTTTTCCATTCAAAAATTGACACTTCCTCACCTTCTCCCATTCCTCTCCCACTCCCCCACTCCCCTCCTCCCTTCCCCTCCATCATTAAGAGAGGGCAGGGTACCCTGCCCTGTGGGAAGTCCAAGGCCCTCCCTCCTCCATCCCAGCCTAGGAAGGTGTGCATCCAAGTAAACTAGGGTCCCAAAAAGCCAATACAAGCAGAAGAGACGGGTCCCATTGTCATTATCGATGGCTTCTCAGTCTGTCCCCAATGGCAGCCACATTTAGAGAGTCCCGTTTGATCACATGCTCATTCAGTCCCGGTCCAGCTGGATTTGGTGAGCTCCCTTAGATCAGGCGCACTGTCTCAGTGGGTGGACCAACCTCTCAGGGTCCTGACTTCCTTGCTCATCTTCTGCTCTTCAACTGGACCTTGGGAGCTCAGTCCATTGCTCTGATGTGGGTGTGGGTCTCTGTCTCTATCTCCATCCATCGGATGAAATTTCCCTCTGGATGGATCTGCTGGTACTCTCCAAATAAGAATTTTACTAGAATCTTCATTTTCCATTTTCCATTTTCACTGTCTAGAGTCAGATCACAGAGCTTGGTAAGGCCTTGCCCCCTGGCTCCTCTGGGTACTCATTTTAATGTCCTTCTCATCTGTACTGTGGCTCTGCCTCTTCCCCTCTGTTATCACTTTCTTTTTGTTTATCCCCCTCCCTAAAATAAATCTCCACTACATGATGTGAGAGAACACTATACAGGTCACATGACAACAGAGAACACACTATACAGGTCACCTGACGATAGAGAACACTACACAGGTCACATAATGACAGACAACACACTATACAGGTCACATGGCAACAGAGAACACTATACAGGTCACATGGCAACAGAGAACACTATACAGGTCACATGACAACAGAGAACACTATACAGGTCACATGATGACAGAAAACACTATACAGGTCACATGATGACAGAGAACACTATACAGGTCACATGACGACAGAAAACACTATACAGGTCACATGATGACAGAGAACAAACTATATAGGTCACATGATGACAGAGAACAAACTATATAGGTCACACGACGACAGAGAACACACTATACAGGTCACATGGCAACAGAGAACACTATACAGGTCACATGACGACAGAGAACACTATACAGGTCACATGATGACAGAGAACACTATACAGGTCACATGACGACAGAGAACACTATACAGGTCACTGGCTTTTAGCTGTTCTGTTTTTCCCTCTTCTTTATGATATTGTAGATGAGGATTGCACACTCTTATTGATATAACATTTATTGTTAGCCTCTTGAGCCACACAGGACATATTCATTTCTTTGCAAGGTTTATTGTTCCCCTGGTGATTCAGATTCTCAGTATCATGCCTAACACTTAGAAAAGAAAACTTTTTTTTTTTTCGAGACAGGGTTTCTCTGTGGCTTTGGAGCCTGTCCTGGAACGAGCTCTTGTAGACCAGGCTGGTCTTGAACTCACAGAGATCTGCCTGCCTCTGCCTCCCAAGTGCTGGGATTAAAGGCGTGTGCCACCACCGCCCGGCACCTGTCTTCTTCTTTAAATTAAGTCTTGGAATGGAAGGAAGGCATGGTGGACAAGAAAGCTATTGGTAATTTGTTAAGTGAGGAACCAACATTGTCCATGGAAACTTCTGAAAAATTCATCTCCTGTCCCACCTTATGTTCCTCATGAAGTCCCTTAGATACAGACTTGAATTAATGTGAATTAATGTCAGCTGTTCACGTGGTTTTCTGAGTCAAGTTTTTCCTTCCAGTATGTATGATACTGGAATCAAAGCATAATGCTTTGATATTGACTTACTGACCCACAAGACAGACAAAAATGATTTCTAATATTAAGTGTCCATTAATGTGTGTGTTAAATCGCCTTGGCTATGTGGCCTCCTGTCTCAAAAACGACAATGAAAAGAATTTTTCGGTTGTACCCTGAAGATTCTAATACAATTTATGTATTACTTGAAAAATGCTATTCTTTTCAAGTAAATACACCAGATAGAAGAAAAACGAAAATGTTTCTGATTCATTAAAAGACACAATTGGCAGATCTCACTTAAAAATATTTTGTTGACTTAAATTGAAAAATCTCAGATTCTGAAGACAGAGGTTGAATTTAACCATTTTCCAGTACTGAGTCTACAATATTTCATATAGAGAACACTATACAGGTCACATGGCATCAGAGAACACTATACAGGTCACATGACAACAGAGAACACACTATGCAGGTCATATCATGACAGAGAACACTATACAGGTCACATAATGACAACAGAGATCATTGTATTTGATCTAACTAGTGTCTTTGACTACAGCCCTAGAATTAAAGATTAAATTCGCTCTACGTGTGTGAAATTCAATCCATCTAAACACGGATCACGGATAGCAGGCAAGCCTTGCGTTAGTATTGGCTCTTCATTTTTTGGGTACAAACAAGATTTAGCCTCTTTAAAATGTCCAGCTAGTGGGCTGGGGAGATGCCTCAGACGGGTAGCTTGTTGCTGCCCAAGTGTGAGGGTTGTTCTGAGCCCCAGAATCTATGTAAATTCAGACGAGACACTGTGCTGTAATCTCAGCTTTCCCATGGTGATAAGAGAGAAAAAAACACGAGAATCCACAGAAGTTCAAGGGCCGACTAGTCGGCTGTACACAGTGAAACACTGACAGAGATGCCCTGTTTCTTTGGAGCAACACCCAGCTTTGTCTTCTGACTTCTACACTTGTGCTGTGGTACGCGCGCGCGCGTACACACACACACACACACACACACACACACACACCCATTAACCAGTATAAGACCAAGAAAAGCAACTGTGTTTATTACATATCACTATGAATAGGTTACAGTGTGGCAATTGTGAGTTGCTTCTCAGGGCCTGGAAGGTTCTTGAATGTGTCAAATAACCTTGGCCACATACCTTAGTCCTCTACAGATACACATTATGTCACAACAAAGTCTTGGGAGCAATTTCAACCACTTCACAGAGGCCAGAATCAACTTTACATGACTTTAATGAAATGACAGGACCATTCTAACCAGGGTCCTGTTGCCTTAGGAGAGGGACCCAGCATTTCTACCTTTCCAGATGTGTTGTCTTTGGTTTCCACAGATAACTCCACATTAGATTCCTTTTCTCCTTATTATTCTCTTCCTGCTTTAATCCCGCTGCAGTGGTTGCTTCATTTTCTCCTTGTGATGGTTTGAATGTTGAAATGTCTCACACAGGTCAGAGAGAGGGCTCAGTGGGAAAAGGGACTTCATGTGTAGGCCTGATAACCCTTCAGTCTGGATCCCACATGGAGGCAGGAGAGAACCCAGTCCAGACAGTTGTACATTGACTTTTCCATGAACCCTGCACAAACACACACACACACACACGCACGCATGCATGCACGCATTCACGCATGCACACACACGGGCACACACATGCACACACACACAACTAAATAAGTAAGTAAATAAATACATGCAATACCCTGCAGACTCGTGTGTACTTGGTCCTGAGCTGGTGGCAGTTTGTGGAAGCTATAGACCCTCTGAGAAGTCTATCCTCACAGGAGGAGGCAAATCATTGAGGAAGGAGAGACAGAGGTTTGTAGCCCAACCCAGACTTCTGTCTATTTTCTACTTCCTGATTTCCCGAGTTGTGAGCAGTCCCCTCAGAGTGCTGCTGCTCAGATAGGATCCACTCTGAATGCTGCACCTTCCCTGCCATGATGGACTGCACCCTCCTCGAACTGTGAGATGTGAGCCCAATTATAACCCTCTTCCTCATGTTTCAACTTGTTAGATCATGGCACCTGATACATTCCTCCCTTTGGAGATGTTTAAGATAAACTGTCCCAGCCGGGCAGTGGTGGCGCATGCCTTTAATCCCAGCACTTGGAATTGGAGGCAGAGGCAGGTGGATCTCTGTGAGTTTGAGGCCAGTTTGGTCTACAAGAGCTAGTGCCAGGGCAGGCACCAAAGCCACACAGAGAAACCCTGTCTCAAAAAACAAAAACAAACAACAACAAAAAACCCAAACAAGCGAAAAGATAAACTGCCCCGCACCAAGAATTACCTGAGAATCTGTATAGATTTTGAACAGAGCAGGAAGTGTGAGAAAATGACTGACTTTTCTTCATAACCGTTACACATTGCACACTTACAAATATCAGAGGCCCTAGAAGCTGAACCACTTGCCAAAGTTTACCTAGAATACAAAGGGCAGAACAAAGGGATACACACAGCATAAAGCAACCGCTGAGTTTCTCTTTGCCCAAGTTGGCTTGTCTTGTCTTCTGTAATCAAGCAACCTTTCAAATGTCCTCACTGGAGCTTCTATTTCCACAGTCTTAGCTGCCCAGGGAATGAAGTAGCATGCTCTTGCCAGGCTGTGTCAGTCTCTCCAATCAGCATTCAGAGAGGAACCCAGCCTTTGCCGAGACTTCTCCTCGACACGTCTGCCTAACGGAGTCTGTGGGAAAAGGACTGTAACAGGCACACACGTCTCACTCCTAGTTTACAAAAGCCTGGGCTGAGCGCGGAGACTGGGGGCCCTGCATGCACAAAGTCTTAGATTTAATCTCTAGGGCTGCACAAACCTGAGAGTGCTGGTGCATGCCTGTTATCCCAGGATTTGGGAGAGATTCAGGTTATCCTCAGATACATAGTGAGTTCAAGGTCAGCCTGGCCTACATGAGACCCTGTTTCAAAAGCAAACAGCACCCTCAGTGAAAACTAAGCAAATTAAAAATGATTATTATCAACAACAATGATTATTATGGTTATTTAATATTATATTAATTTAATATAGTTCTTTAATAAGTTAATTAGCATATGACTATAAGAAATAGACACAGGTCTTAATTGAGCTGTACTTTATTAAACATTATTGCGTGTTCTTAGATATTAGTTATCGATCACACTCTTTGAAAATATTCCCAATATGAGGCTTATGTTTTTATTTTCTTCACAGATCTTCCCATAGAGCAGAGTTCTTACCTTTTAAGCAGTGATTTAAATTCTTTTCTGTTGTGAATTATGATTATGGATTTAGATTTTAAAATTCAACGCCATAGCTAAAGTAACCTAGATTTCTCCCTATGTTATCATCTATTTTTATACTTTCATAATTACATTTATGTCTATCACTTAAAACTGATTTTTTAAAATACCATGTTGGTCTATGTTTAGAACCTTTATAATAATAATTATTATCATTACTATTACTTTACATGTGAATGCCCAGATGTTCCCACACCGATTATTATTTTCCTATTCTACCTCTTCGCCTTTGTCAAAGAAAAGGTGGCAAATCTTGCACAATTAAGAGAGCAATTGAATACCCAAGCCTCACAAAGACAGCAATTGAACTCTCTATTTCAGATACGGATTTTAAAGTTTAGGTTGATTACTAAGTAAAGCCAAACTGGAGGATGCGGGTAGAATCCAGGAGAAGGTTGGAACACTTTAGCCCAACTGTTACAGACAATACTGAGCATTCACGCTCATTCTGTGAACTGTTTCTGGGGACTCTACTGTAGGGAGGAAATCGGGTGTGTCCTGAGATGAGAAAGATTGTCTAGGGAGCGGACTATGTCTATGTCCACGTGAGTCACGTCAGTATTACAAGCATGAGGATCTATTGAGATTTTGCTGGAACAATCAGTGAATTAACTAACGCGGGGAGTCACCGAGGTTCAGGACTGGGTGTCCTGAGCACACAGGGCTTGACTTTTCTCCAGCACTCTGTACTGAGCCGGCTACTTTGAACGAAATACTTATAGGGAGAGAAATACTTATAGGGAGAGAAACTCATTAAGCTCTGAAAAACCGTTTTACCTAGATCCTGACAGACAGCAAAATCTGTGGTGTGATAAATGGCATCTGACACCCAGGAAGGATCCTACCCTGAAAAAGAAGCTCCGATCACGCGCCGATCTCTAACTCCAGGAAACAGGCACCTATGTGAGATGCGTATCTGCCTCTTCGCCCAGCTCCCAACCAGTGTGAGTTAAACTTTGTTCCCATAAAGAACCTGGGCGGCTTGTCTGCAATCAATTTCCGAAGAGAAAAATAAATGTAAACTATCCTTCAATATACGGATATTTTAATGGTTAAAATATGTTTAAAGAATCCATAGTTTTACATCTGTATATACATGTTCATCAATGTGTTGCGACTGCTTAAGAAGGATATTTATAATATGCAATAGCTATTTAGGACCTTTTGTTAAAGGAGAATATTGATAAGAATCAAATACATAACCATTCTTTCTGTATCATTGTATTCCTACTTTGTGCTAGCTTACATTTAGAGAGATGCAGACTATAATGTTTGAAACACATTAAAGAGTCTCCCAAAATATATTTGAAATGCTTATTATAAGTATGATGAACAAATTATTGGTCAGAGAAATCAAATCAAAATCATAACAAGAGATAAGAATAGATATGGATGTTTAAAGTCTCAGCATTGAAGAGGCAGAAGCAGGGAGACCGAAAATGTGAGTCTACCCTCAGCTACACAGCAAAAATCCTGTATGAATAACAGAACAATAGCTGACTTCTTCATATTCACTAGGACGGCTGCCATTAAAAATATGAATACCTATTACTAAAGGCACGGAGAAACCAGAGCCTGCACAAATCATAGGTGACGATATAAAAATGGTAGGTGATGGTCAATTGTCATCTTGATACAGCCCGGAATGACCCAGGGAGGAGAGTCTCATGTGCACTTGTCTGGAGGGCATGGTCTTCATTACGTTAGTTGGTGTGTGAAAAGCCAGCCCACTGTGGGCAGAACCATTCCCTGGGCGGGGGCTTGAGCTCCATGGTTCGAGAACCGGAGTTAAGCGCGGCAAGCAGCACACATGCGCTGTTTCTCTCTTCTCCTGACGGGGTGGGATGTGGCTAGCTGCCTCTCAGGTTCCACCTTGATTTCCCTGCAATAATGGAATACTGGGCTGAAATAATCATTTTTCTCCCCCAAGTTGCTTTTTGTTGGGGTATTTTTAATCACAGCAACAGAACTGAAACTAGTACAGTATGTAAAGTAGTTTGGACAATTTGACAGTTCCTAAAAATTCTAGAGAGCCATAAGGCCCAGTAGTTCCGCTTCTAAGTATACACACAAGAGAACCGCAAGCATATGTCCGTGCAGAGCACACATATGGACTGTTCGCGCAAGATTATTCATAAGAACTAGAAAATGGAAACAGCTCTAGGAAATAGCAACTGGAAGATGGGCAAACCCTATGCGGTCTATCTGCAAAGGGAACAGTAGTTGACATTAAGGGGAGGAAAGGGGTGATACGGGCTGGTGATGTGGCTCAGCAGAAAAAGGCGCTTGCCTCAAACCTTATGAGCTGAGTTCAATTTCTGGAGTCAATGTTGTAGGAGACTCTAAAAGTTGTCCTCTGATCTCCACACGTGTGTCTTGTCATGTGTGTATTATGTGTGCATGTGTGTGTGTGCGCACACACACACACACACAGACAGACAAATGTAAATGTAGACAATTCCACAAACACATGAAGTGAAAGAAGCCAAAAATAAAATGACATATACTATGATTCCTTTATGGAAAATGATCACAGTAGGTAGATTAATATGCCAGAAAGGCAAATATTTGTGGCCAAGTACTGGCAAAGAGGGAGAAGGGAGTGATCCTAGGGGCATACGGTTTCTTTGTGAAGAGATGAAGAACACATATTACTAATAGACTGAAAACCTCTACATATGGCTCTTTAAAATAATGAAATCTATAGTTCTTATATCACAATAAAGATGGTTTTAGCAAAACTTGTGGCTTCCATGCTTATATTGACTAGTAAGGTTAGTTATTAATAAAGATGGGAGCCCAGGCATTGTGATGCATCGCTGTAAGCCTAGCATTCTTGATGCAGAAGTAGGAGGATGATAAGTTTGAGTCCATTTTGGGCTACATAGGGGGATCCATTGTAAAACAGTTTGGCAGGAGTTCCACTAATGCAGAGTGCCAGTGCATTTGTGGATAAATATTTTTGAAAGAATTAATGGTTTTTAAAGAATTATTTAATCTGATAGTTTCATGAAACCTTCTCTCTCTCCAACTACCAAGATAATGAGGGATGGGTCCAAACAGCACAGAAAAGGAGGGTTGAGAAGCTTCAAGATTGGCCTCACTAATTACAGTCCTCTTGACTTTTTCTTTTTCTTTTTTTTTTGTTTTTTATTGCTTTATAAATAATAACATTCAATCTTTCCTCTTCCTCCCCTCCTCCTATTTCCCTCCTGCTCCCCCAGTCACCCTCCCTGCTCCTCTTCCGGTCCTAAAAAAGGGCAGGGTACCCTGTCCCATGGGAAGTCCAAGGCCCTCCCCCTTCCATCCAGGCTTAGGAAGGTGTACATCCAGACTAGAATAAAAAAAAGCCATTACATGCAGTAGAGACTAGACAGTTATAATTATATTGTTTCTTAGTCATGATAAAAGATAGATATGAAACTTTAGACTTAAAGATAGGATAGATGATAGAGTATGTTCTTTAATTTTGCCAAATACAAGCATACTGGATATTGTAACTGAGTCTTGCTTGATAATTGTTTTGTTATATGTAATTTTAGTATGTTAAAATGAAAACTTTCCTTGTTGATTAGACATAAAGGGGGAAATGCTGTAGGATGGTCTTTCTGTATGCTGTAGATATATGTTTCTCTCATTGGTTGATAAATAAAGCTGCTTTGGCTTATGGCAAGGCAGAATAGAGACAGGCAGGAAATCCAAGCAGAGATACAGAAGAAGTAGGGCAAAGTTAATTTAAATGCAATGGATAGCTAATAATAAGCCTGAGTCAAGCATTTATAAGTGATATTAAGCCTTTGAGTAGTTATTCGGGAACTGGCAGGTGGGAGCGAAACCTCTGATTATATGTTACAAAAAGCAGTCCAGAGTTTTAATGCAATCCCCTTTAAAATCCCAACACAACTCTTTATAGACAATGAAAGAACAACACTCAACTTCATCTAGAAAAACAAAAACCCAGAATATCTAAAACATTCCTGTACAATAAAAGAACTTCTGGAGGTATCAACATCTCTGATTTCAAGCTCTACCTCAGGGATTCAGTAATAAAAACAACATGGTATTGGCATAAAAATAAACAGGTGAGTCAATAGAACTGAACTGAAGACCAAGACATAAATTCACATACCTATGGGCTCTTGATTTTTAGACTCTTTTGTCTATAATTTTAGCCCAAATTATACAGTAGCAGAAAGAAAGCATCTTCAACAAATGATGCCGCCATAACTGGATGTTGGCATGTAGAGGAATGAAAATAGATCTTTATCTATCACCCTGCACAAAAATTCAAATCCAAGTGGATCAAAGACTTCAGAATCCAATTATACTGAAACCCGATAGATAAGAAATCCAAGTGGAGAAACAGCCTAGAACACATTGACACAGGAGACAATTTCCTAAATAGAACACCAGAAGCAAAGACACTAAGATCAACAATTAATAAATGAGACCCCCATCAAACTGAAAAAATATTCTGTAAGGTGAAGAAAACTGTCAAAAGGACTGAATGGAAGCCTACAGAATGGCAAAAGATCTTCATCGCTTAACATCTGACAGAAGTTTATTGAGTTATATGAACTCAATAAACTAGACAGCAAAGAAACTACATAATCCAATTAAAAATGGGGTAGAATTCTACACAAATAATTCTCAACATAAGAATATGAAATGGCTGAGAAACACTAATAAATGTTCAACATCCTTAGTGTAAAGAAAATGCAAAATCAAAAACGACTCTGAGATTCCATCTTACACCAGTCACAATGGCTAATATAAAAAACACAAATGACAGCTTATGCTGAAGAGGATATTGCACAAGGGGAACACTTCTCCACTGATGGTGGGAATGCAAACTTGTACTTTGTAAATGAATACAGTGGTTTCTCAAAAAGTTGGGAATCAATATAGCTCAAGACCCAGCTATAATATTCTTCGGGTGCTCAATCATACCACAGGAATACTTGCTCAATAATGTTCATAGCAGCTTCATTTGTCATAGCCAGAACCTGAACACAACCTAGATGCCCCTCAACTTAAGAATGGATTAAGAAAACGTGGTACATTTACACAATGGAATATTATTCAGCTCTTAAAAATGATGGCATCAGAGAATTTGCTGGAAAGTGGATGGAACTGGAAAAGGTCATTCTGAGAGAGGTAACCCAGACCCACAAAGACAAGCATGGTATGTACTGACTTATAAATGGATATTAGCTGTAGAGTCAAGGATAACCATGCTATGATTCACGGACCCAGAGAGACTAGGTAACAGGGAGGGCCCAAGTTGGGGGGAGCTTGAATCTCCCTGGGAAGGAGAAGTGAAGTGATCTTGTGGTGGACTGGGTGTAGGAATGGGAACATAAGGGGTCAAGTTGTGGTTCATAGAGGGGGAGAGTACTGACAGAAATGACTGGAAAAGGGGCACATTTCTGGGCCAGGTAGAAACCTGGTGCAAGGGAAACTCTGAGGAATCTACAAGGATGACCCCAGCTAAGACTTCTAGCAATAACAGACATGTACCCTGATCTGACCACATCCTGTGACCAGGGAAGACTTCCAGTGGAGGGTTTGGGACACCAACCCAGCCACAATACCTTCAACCTACATACAGTCTTCCTGCATTTGGGATGTGCTGGGCTAATGGTGGCTTGGAGATTAAGGGGTGTGGTCAATGACAGGCCTAGTCTGAGACCCATGCCATGAGAGGGAGCCCAGCCCTAACACTGCCTAGAGTGTCAGGACCCAGAGACTAGATGGCCCAGAGATCTAGGATAAAACCAAACATGATAGGAGAAAAAAAGTCAATGTAATGATGCTTAACAATATTCTGCTATACTCATAGATGGTGACTACCCCAATTGTCATCAGTGAGGCTTTATCCTGGAACTGATGGAAACAGATACAGAGAGCCGCAGCTTAACATTAGGAAAAGCTTGGAGAATCCTGCTGAAGAGGAGGAAAGATTGTACAAACCAGAGGTGTCAAGGACATCACAAGGAAAACACAGAACTAATTAACCTGGGCTCATAGTCACTCAGAGTCTGAAATGACAACCAGAGATCCTGCACGGGACTTACCTAGGCCCTCTACGTAGTTGTAGACAGTTGTGTGGTTCGGTCTACTTGTGAGACTCCTAACAGTGGGAGCAGCATCTGTCCCTAATGCTTTTCCTGGCTTTTGGGAACCTATTTGTCATATTGGGTTGCCTTGCTGAGTCTTAATACAAGGGGAGGTGCTTAGACCTACAGGAGCTTGATTTGCCGTGTTCTGTTGGTACCCATGGAAGGCCTGTTCATTTCTGAACAGAAATGTGTTGTAAAACTGTTGTAATTAGGGGAGCGGCGTGTGTTCCCCAGCACACAGCTCCCAAGCCCCCAGCCACTGGCCCGCACAGCTACTGGTGGCTGCCTGCACCCGAAATAACCACATGACAAACTGGATTCATTTAAACT
>JAQHUG010000006.1:11872271-11895966 GCA_028555095.1 Dicrostonyx torquatus
GCTCGTGGCTTCTGCTCCTTCCTTCTTCTCCTCCCAGAACTTCTGTTCTGTCTACTCCGCCCACCTAAGGGTTGGTTGGCCTAACTATAAGCCAGGCAGGTCTTTATTAGCCAATCAAGGCACAGAAATACAGGTGGACCCTCCCACAGAAATGGAGGAGGAATGGATGGGGTGGGGCTGAGGGGATTTGAGGGCAGGGAATGGGAGGGAAAGGAAGGAGGGAAGAGAGGGGAAACTGTAGTCATGATGTAAAAATAAACAAATAAATTTAATTAATAAAAAGCTAAAAGTATATTAAAGTCAGAAATTTAAAAATATATGGGATGGCTGTTCTGTACTTCAGTGGGAGAATACTTGCTTCACACGTAAAAAGTCATAAGTTGGATCCAGAGTTGGTGAGAGTATACAAACACACACACACACACACACACACTCATATACAGAAAGGGGGGAGAAGAGGAGAAGGAAGAAAAGAAAGACATAGTGAATCTCAGAAAGTTTCAGTTCTGGAAACATTTAGCTAAATGAGTGAAGGCAGTCCAAACAATGGATTTGTTTTTATTTTATGTATATAAATGTTTGTTTCATGTTTATATATGCACTATATGCATGCAGTACCTGTGGGGTCCAGAAGAGGGCACAGAATCCCATGGAACTAGAATTACAGACCTTAGTGAGCGCCCAAATGGATACTGGGAATAGGACCCCCCAAGGGCATTAAGTACTCTTAACTCTCTAGCCTCCATTCATAATAATTTAATGAAGTTGAGAACTACAAGATTAACTTTTAAGAGAAACATCCTAAGTCCACAAGTACTTTTTCTTGTTTGGCAACTACTTTAATATGAAATTTGGAATTAAGGTGGTTACAGGAATCAGAAGCCGTTTTCTTTGGAGACACTGACAGTGGTGTGTGAAGGGGAAGAGAACAGATGTCCGAGAAGTATGTGAGGAGGGGTTTTGCTCACTGTTCTATTGCTGTGAAGAGACACCATGGCCACAGTAACTCTTATAAAATACAGCATTTAACTGGGCCTTGCTTACAATTTCAGAAGTTTAGTCCATTCTCAGCATGGCGAGAAACATGGTGGCATGCAGGCAAACAGGGTAGCTGACGGTTCTACATCCGGTTGCTCAGGCAGCAGAAACAAAGAGCCTCTGGGCTGGACTTGAGCTTTTTAAACCCCAAAGATCATCATACTTCTCACTCCACCAAGGCCACACCTCCTAATCCTTTGCAAGTAGGGTTACTCCCTAATGCCTAAACATTCAAACCTATGAGCCTATGGGGGCCATTCCAATTCTAACCACCGCAGGAAGTGAACAGATCTTCCCTTTCCCTGGAGACTGCTGACTGGAAAGATTTTGTGAGTGTCACCTCCTGAATGATAACCACTGATACTAGGTCAACATGGCTCCGTTTTTTTCTTCTTGTTTCTATGGACCTTTATGAGAGTTATTGTTTTCAAATCATTTACATGCATGGAATTATTTTACTGCACTGATATGCAGAAAATTATCGCAGGAGTCATGATTTTCTTCAAAAATTCATTTCAGTGTGTATCAGGTTAAACAAATGCTCTGAATAAACACACACACACATACACATGCACGCACACACACATGCACACACACGCACATAGCCCTGTTAAAAGGTTTTTGCTTTAAAACAAAAGATCAATAATTTGTCATTTTTCTTGAAGACTCAGATAATTCAATCTTATAGTGTATTTTATGTTTCCTTTAATGAACAGAAGATTACTTTTGTTTCAAAGACTTCTCTTTACTCCATTGCACATTTTTCATCTGACATAGGGAAAAATCAATTATTCCAAGAGTTAAGTTCTTTCCCTCAGCTCATTTGAGTAAATCCTACTAAGTTAAATGACCATCAGGGCCTTCTTCTTTATCAACTCCAGGAAAAGCATTGTGAGGTACAGGGGCAAGGTATAATTTCCAGTTCAGGAAACGGCATAGATTTCTTTCCTGTCAGGGGCTGCTAGTTGGGAGACAAGGATGATATACTTCTGTCTAATTGACAAAATTCCTTTGATCTTCTCTGTAACCTGCAGATATGTTAGCTCTGGTGGAGACAGTGGAAAGTTAGTCCATTCAGAATAATTATAATCAAAACAAGAGTTCACAGTGCGTCTGTGCACAGTGCTCTGCAATGCATAAAACATTTTATGTGAAGGATATGATGTAATTATCAATACAGGGCTTCTTTCCTAGATCAGTTGTTGGGTGTGGAAGAAAACACTGGTTTCGTGTCATAAATTAATTATCTTGAACATCTTATGTTGTGCCTGCACTTTGTAGGGTTTTAACTAATGATTACCCAAGCCAGCTATCTTTAAAATATACACTTTAATAGGTGTAAGAAATACAAACAGACTTACGATACCAGATCCTGGATCCCACGCTTTTCTGAAGACGTGCGCCATACCAAGAGCCAGAGAGAGCGCTCACACGTGGGCTGTGTCTTTTATACCTAAGGGGGACCTGATGGTCCAACCCAGAATAATTAGCTAATGGCTAATGGCGGGGCATGGTTGTTAGCCTGATTGGCTATAACCTTTCCCCATCAGCACTTGATCAATATGTTTAATAAGTCCATATCTGTTTTAGTTCACAAAGCACTAATATTTGATTAGCTTTTCACCAAGATGTCAAAATATATGCTATCAAAATACAAAAACTAGCAAAATATATACATTTCTCTAGGGTAAAACCATATCTGAGCCAGGCATGCAGGCCTTTAATCCCAGCACTTGGGAGGTAGAAGCAGGTAGTTGTGAGTTTGAGGCCAGCCTGTCTATATATAAGGAGTTTAGGCTAGGAGGGCTTTATAGTAAGCCTAAAAGAAATTTGACTTTTTAAATATTTTGTGGGTTTTGATTTTAAAGTGGCAGGGCCAGTAACTATCTTATATATTATTGCCTCCAAGAGGCCTGAAATAATAAAGACATATTGTTTTGATTTTAGAAGTTTCCCAAAATCTCCTGTAGTTTTCTGTCAGATTCAGGACTAGACGATAGACACAGTATAAGCCCAAATGAATACCTGGAGAATATGGCTCACTTTTGCAGCAACAAAGGATTACTAACATCCTTGTCCTCGTTCAGAGGCCTAAAGACCACCACCCTCTCCCCAGAATTCAAGAGGAGTTAGGTTGGTCCCCAACAATACAGTAGGAAGGGAGGAAGGGAGGAAGAAAGCAAAGGAGGGAGGGAGGGAAGAAGGAAGGGAGGATGGATGGAATGAAGGAAGGGAAGGTGGGAGGGAGGAAGGAAGAAAGGGAAGGAAAGAAAGAAGGAAGAAAGGGAGGGAGGGGGCAAGATCTGATTGACAAATATTCAATGCATAAACATTGGATTATATTGTATTTTAACAACTATGTTATTGCTTTGAATTGAAAAAGGAATACATTCTTTAGTAGTAAGTGAAATGGACATTCCTTTCTATGGATTGGCTCTTAATTTTTTTAATCACTGGTATGAAAGTTGCCATAAGCTTACCGAGATGCAAGCACTGGATACTATAAATAATCAGTAGAGAGAAGCAATACATTCCTTTAGAAATTATCAGTAAGAATCAGAAAAACATAGGTTCCTGTCCCTTCCTTTCTTCTTAGTTCCTCCTCCCATCCTCTTCCTTTTCCTCTTCCTCTCTCCCTTCTCCTCCAGCCAACAGGAAGTGTAGATTTTGTATCTTTTGGCGACCCCCATGTTTCTTAGCTTTTCTTTTCTCTTTGCACCTTCTCCAAACATGTCTTCAAATATAACCTAATTGTGTCATCTTATCATCTGTATCTTCAAGTTAGAGATTGTGCTTTGAGTTTGATGACCAACTTTATACCTATAAATAATAGACTCCCCAGACATTTGGACAATCTCGAGGTAAATTATGGATTATTGTTTCTACAGACTTTTGTTTATTAGTTCTTCCACCCAACACAAAATATAATTTAACATTTTTCTACTTTATTCCTTCCTAAAGATCAAGTCCAATCACATCTATGTCACTGATATATCTTAAGTCCACTCAACTCTCTTGGTCTCTGTTGTATGACGTGGGCTTCAATATAGGACTTGTATCCATCGCTGCTGCCTTTCTCCATTCCTCCGTCCCCTTGCAGGGCAAGAGTGAGCATGTTGCAGTGATTGTAACCCTGCTAATTTCTTCAAGAGTACTTCAACAGATATGTGACTGCTGTTAGGACAGAGTCTGGGATACTAATAAGAACCTGAAAAGTATTATTATATCTCTTCTATGGTTTCAGGACCTGTGTCACATTGTACCACTGATCTTCCAACGATTGTGGTCCTTCGGAGCCCCATCATAATCCAGGACTTGGATACTTCCCTTGGAGTTTTCAGCTTCCCTTTCCTGACACACTTCATGGTATACACAGTCCCACACATTCAGACGGTTATACCCCCGGGCTGCCCTTTGAGAAACAAGTTCTTAAATCCTTAAATTCCACCCACCTATGTGGCCTTTAGCAATGGCATGAATTGTGCATTGGCTCTATGTCTTTGTCATTACTGCAGGCCCAGTCGCAGAGCCTGACAGATATCCATATCTAGTAAATGATTAGTGCATGGAACACATGCAGGCAGTATGAGCCTCCTGCAGTCTTTACGACAGACTGCTTCACGCATAGTTGCTGAAAGCAATATAAATGGGTTCTGTCACATTTTGGAGACTTGGAGGTCAAAAGTGTGGTGTTAGCAAGACCTCCCTCCCTGTGCTTTGGAGAGATGTTGTAAAAGGGGGGCAGCTGTGTCCCGCCGCTGAGAAGTGGGGCCGTTTGTTCCCAGCGCCTGGCTCCTGGCCGCAGCGCTTGCTTATGCCCGAAATAACCACACGACAATTATATTCATTTAAACTCTTTCTGGCCCATTACCATTAGCTTCTTCTTGGCTAACTCTCACATCTTATTTCACATTTTAATAGTCTGTAAGTCACCACAAGGTAGTGGGCTTACCGGGAATATACAGCATGTCTGACCCTGGTGACTTCATGGCAGCTCTCTTACTTCCTTTTCTCCAGAACTTCCATTCTGTCTACTCTGCCCACCTAAGGGCCGACCTATCTTACAGGCCAGGCAGAGTCTTTATTTAACCAATGAAAGCAACAGAAATAAAGAAGGGCCCTCCTACAGAGAGAGAGACCTCCTTCCTTCTTTCAGCTTCTGGCCTTGTGCAACTGTTGGCTTGAGAGACACAATTCCAAACTCAGCATCCTTTATATGGCTGTCTGCTGTGTTCTCCTCTTTTAAACACAGCCATGATTGCACCTGTAGCACCTTCCCAGTCAAGAATGATTTCATTTGGAGGTCCCTAACGAATTGCATGTGCAAATATTTTTTTTATATAAAAAACCTTGTATTCTAAAGTTCTATGTGGACATGAATGGGGGAGGGCATTTCCTTTCTCATTGTGTGACCATCCTACCCCATCTCTTTCTTGCTGCCTGCCCCCTCACCAGTTAAAGTTCATTAGAAAAGCTGGCTTCATCATTAACGTTTATAGCAGAATCCTTCTCAGCTGCTCAATTACAGCTTAATTCCCAAGATCAAAATAACACCTTAGGGGGGAGAGTCCTCCGTGATTATTCTTATTGGCGAAATAGGGAATATCTTTAGGAAATAGTTATACTCTAGAGAATAGAGGGAACAAGTTAGCTTCCCAAGACTCTGAGCCTGTGGGAATGACCGGGCGAGGCATTGTTTCCCAACTCGAATGTGATATTGACCTCGATTCTATGTATCAATGTGAAAACAGAGGTCTATAATTTTGAAATCTGCAGTCATGCAATGAGCTGTGAGGAATTAAGTGGGTAAAAGGCGTCACTTGGCCCAACAGCAAACATTATCACAGATAACTGTGCACTCTGCAAAGGTGTCTTGGAAGAACATGGATCTAATTCAGGCTATTCCAGAAATATTCGGTATCAAGTACCTTACGCCAATTCTCTCACTCCCACTTTAACTACCAACGGATATGTGGTAGTGATTTTCATATCTCTAATGATTATATTTTTCAGAATATTCCATGGCCCACATTTCCCTTGGCCTTTACCACACACCCAATCATTGCCATCAGATGTAACCATGAAATGAAGCTGCGGCCACTGTGGGTGATCAGATGATCTGATTTTTTTCTGCCTTTCCCCCTTTGTTGCGGCATTGTTATAAACAAATATAAATACTTCGTTAAAATGCCCTCCCAATGGAGACGTTGACACATTCTGAGAAGGCAGCATGTCTAGCCCTGGCAGAGGGTAGGCGGAGGTTAGTAACCCTAGAGCTTGCCATCAAGGAGCTCGGGTTTCAGAGGGGAGACAGACATGTAAATAAATAATTACCACATAGAGGGAAAGCTTAGATAATAGAACTCTGTGTTTGGTTCAGAAATAGTATTCCAAATCCCTCAAAACAACAACAAAACGCAGCATGCTGGATCTAGCTGCACACTGAACAGGGAAGGCTTCCAAGGTATCAGAGCAGAATTTTGAAGGGTAAATGGGAATTTTCCAGACAGTCAGTCTTGGTGGAGCATTTGGGGAAGATATAATGATGGGCAAATGTGCACAGGAGAAAGGGCTGATGGGACTTTTCTTGGATTCTGTGAGTGATTTGCTAATGTTAGGACCAAAACATTAGTCTGGTGGCTGGAGATCTGGCTCCAGAGCTAGACAAGACGGACATGAAGTCTCTCCGTGTCATCAAAGGACTTTAGACAGAGACCAATGATATGGTTGGGTAAGTGTCTCCCCAAAGTCCTTGTGCTTAAAGCCTTGTGCTTGCCAACTTGTGGCGTGTTGTGGGAGTCTGTATATTTGTTTGGACAGTGGCCTGGTTGGAGGAAGGTAGGCCATTGTGCAGACATCCACACTGAGAACCATGGGAGCTTGATCCCTCCCTCTTGTCAGTCTCTTTGAGGCCATGGACTGAACGTTTTTTCTCAGACACTGCTCACACCAGAGCGTGTTGCCGCAGGTCCGATGCTCTGGTGTCAACAGCCTCTGAAGCTCTGAGTCCAAATAAACCCTTTCTCTTTGTAAGCCGATTGTCTTGGATATTTACAGTAGTAAAATCTATGGCTTAAAACCAATGAGGATTTACCAAACAGGCTTAAACCTTTGGGTGGGGTATTGGTAGTGGCAGTAAGGGGCATATGGGCAAATGTTATGTAAACTTACTAATGTCATTCTTGAAATAATATTAGACAGGTTCCCAGAAACACAAACAGTAGCTTATTATATTCCTTCACATCAAAGAAAGATTATGTTAAACCCCGAGCATAATAAGAGATTCCGTAGCCACACAGAGAAGTGACATATCCTTAAGGATATCTCAGCAGGGAAAATGTGAAATAGTATTTAAGATTGTGAAGTCACTGCCCTATCCAGTTCTCTGATTTTTCTATTGAATTTCTGATGGCCTGTAAAAACTTTGCAATGAACATAAAAAGTTTAATAAAAGTTAAAATAACACACATTGATGACCTTTGGTATCAGTGTTGTTTTTTTTTTTAAGAGAAAACTTAAATTGCACATCTCAATGATTAACTGTATTCTTTTTTTTTCCCTCTGTGTAACAGTCCTAGCTGTCCTGGAACTAATTCTGTAAATCAGCCTAGCCTTGAACTCACAGAGATCCACCTGCCTCTGCCTCCTGAGTGCTGGGATTAAAGGCGTGTGCCACCACTGCCTAGGAGACTAACTATATTTTTATCCAGAAAATTGCATTTGGACACTGTCTCCTGATATTGGTGCCAAAGAGAGATCATGTGACTGAATGGAGGTATCAGGCCAGGAAAAATTCATGACTGTAGACCAGTGCTCACTCTCTGCCGTGTACCCTTCTGCAACTCACAGAGGAATCTAAACAGGAATTTAAACAGGAGCCAGGTGCGTACACATTGCTCCCATGGGCAAACTGTCCATTAAACAAGTTTAGCTCTCATTTTGGGTATTAAGAACTATTGGAAAACAGAAATCCATTTCTCGAAGTTCAGCCTTTATGGCCTTCTGGTGTGTGTCATGTGTGTGTGTGTCATGTGTGTGTGGCCTTCTGGTGTGTGTCATGTGCCCACTCTCCAATTATCTCCTCAGTGTAGCAGGCTTCCTTTGGGGCCACAACCAAATCCCAAATCATGACACGGGGCTTAATATTATTTGTGAATGCTCAGCTTTATCTTATGCTCATTTCTTGCTAGGTCATGTAACTTAATCTGTTTCTCTTTATCTACACATTACCTTCTTTTCTTCTGTATGTCCTGCTTTCCCTGCTTCTGTGCCTGGCAGGAGGCCGCCTAACTTCTGGCTCTGGGTATGCCCCTCTCTCTGTCGGTCTCCCTTCCTATTTCTTCTCTTCCAAAAAAAATGGACTATGGATATTTTCCTTTGATTTTTTTTTTTTAAAGAGGGGGAAGTGGTGCGGGAGAATTGTCTGTATTCTGTCAATCATGTTTTAAATAAATGCAGATGGGCCAGGCAGGGAGTATAGGCGGGAAAATCAGACAGGAAGTAGAGGGGAGAACAGGAGAATTCAGGGAAGCAGGAAGTTTCCCTGGCATTCCTGCACAGACCACTAAGAAAGCAGGATGTGTCCCTGTCCCAGTTGAGAAAAGGTATCGGCCATGTGCCTGGCATGGATGGGAACAAAGGGTTAATATAAGTTACGGGAGCTGGTAGGAAGACTGAGCTAATGGGCCAATCAGTGTATAACCTAATGTAGACTCTCTGTGTGATTTCTTTGGGGCTTGCCAGCTGTGGGGTACTGGGCAGGACAGAAACCCCAACGAGCCAGCCCTCATGTTATAGTCGGCCTCCCTTCCTATTTCTTCTCTCTGCCTGTCAGGCCCTCATATCCCTCTCCTGCCCAGCTATTGGTCATTAAGCTTTTTTATTAGTCCAATCAGGAGCCTTAAGCAGGCAAGGTGAAACAAATGTGACACATCTTTACGTAATTAAACATACATCCTTACACCGTTAAACAAATGCAGTGTAAACGTAACACACCTTTGCAGAGCTAAAGTGATATTTTGCAGTGTAAACAAACCTAGCACATCTTTACATAGTTTAAGTTGTTTCCACTGCACCTCAGTGTTTGACGAACAGTCTGCCCGTGCAGCAATGTGTACGCACCCGGCTCCTGTTTCAACACCGCAAGGAGAGCAGTAGTTTCCACCCTTCAGGGTCACATCCTGGGGGTTTGGCTTTGCAACAATGGATCCAGCCAATCTAACAAGACCCTTCAATATATACAATCAGCTCATCCTTTCATTTCACTGGTTTGCTATCAATGAAAACCACTAGATTTAGGTGTGGGTGTGGGGACTGAATGAGGGTTAAGAAATTCTGTTAATGGGGCATGAACTGTTGAATGTAAAGTTCGAATGGGTAAACTTCCTGGTAGGAAAATTGCAATCTAGTAAAGCTGTTGAAGAAAGAAGAACAGAGGGAGAAAGGGTAGAGGAGAGAGGGGTGGCTCAAATCAGCAGGTGCCGTGGCTACAACAAAGCTTTACTCTCTTATGAGACATCTGTGGCTGAAGCAGGTGTATCCAGTGACCAGGTAAGAAGCCCCATGCACGCACCCACCCCTTCATACATGCATACTCATGGGAAGGCACATTGTGCACACACAGCCACGTGAGAGCATGTGACCTAAATTGTGTGTATAGGGTTTATTTGTGCATCACATTTTGTTCATTTTGTAGGGATAGAGATGAGATCTAGACCTTGCCACATGTTGGGCATTTGCTTTACCACAGGACTACATCCCTAGCCCTGTGTAGGATTTTACTTTGTGTGTGTGTGTGTGTGTGTGTGTGCGCGCGTGTATGTACACAAGCCCGTGCATGTTATGGCACACTGGTAGAGGTCAGAAGACACATTTGCATGTGGGTCCTCACATGCCACCATGCATGTTCAAAGCAGAGCTGTTGTTCACGCCCCTGTCTTGTAGCCCAGTGTACAGTCTTGTAGTCCACGCTAGCTGTCCTGTGAGTTTCCAGGAATTCTCCCATCTCTTAGTCTTGCTAGGAGGAGGGCTAGGGTTGCAGCTCTGCCCTCTCTTGCACTCCACCGTGGTTGCAAACTATGCACGCAACTGTGGGACTCTGATCTCAGGTGCTTCTCTTATGGCAAGCATTGCTCTCTCCCCAGCCCTGTGTACGATTCTTTAATAACACTTTCGGCATTTAGTTTTGAGAGTAAATGATATATGCCTCACTGTAAAATGAGGAAATGCAGAAAGGCATTAAGAAGAAAATAGTGATTCTGACTGACAGATCACTGCTACTAACATCCATTTATCTAAGAGTAGGCCCTGGCAGACTGCAGTCTGTAGGCCAAGCATTCAGTTGCTATTTTTGTGAACTACAGAGATAAGAAAGGTTTGCAAGCTTCTAACGATTTATTAATAACAAATGTATAGGAGTATGCAGAAGAAAACCTCAGCTGTCCTATGAATGCTGAAATGCTTCCTGTCTGGTCCTCTGCAGAAACCCGTTTACCAACCCCGATTTAGGATGATTGTAGGAAAAGTTTTAAAAATAAAATTACGGCCATCTTTAAGAGTCACCCTTTAGCAAAAACATATGTAGGCGTGTCCTCCTTATCCGTGCTAAAACCATGCTTGACTTGAGTACATAGAATTCCTTTGTAAGATTGGCAGGGAAGGACTCAGCGAGTCCCTCACTGCTCGTGTTCCCTCTCTTGATAATTCTTGCTTACATAACTCTGAGGGAGAATCCTCTGTGCTACAGCAACTCTGAGTGCCTTTTCTTTTTCTAGGAAAAAAAATATTCAATATGTAATTGGTGGGTAAACTGGTGTCAAATATTAGGTTTTTATATTCATACCCCATTGAAAGCTTCTACCAGTTTATACTCTTGGGACGTTCTTGAGAGTACAAGTTCTCCAGGCCAACTCCAAGCCCAGTCTCTGCAGCCACCGGCACCACCGTGAGCTTTTCCACATCTTACACTTACTCATTTATTTGTAAGTCAGTTGACATTTTGTTTACTAATTATCCTTATTCCTTAGTAAATTCCTTTGAAAACAATTCCTAAATATTTTCCCACCAAATTTCAAAACTTATCTTTTTTGTATTTTTGTTTCTTTGTATTGCTCAAATTCTGTTATATGTGTTGTAGATGTTTCCTTTTCTAAGTTTCCTGGTTTCTTTAACATTACACCTCACGATTGTGGTGCAGGATAATTGTCTGTATTCTGTCAATCATGTTTTAAATAAATGCTGATTGGTCAGGCAGGAAGTATAGGTGGGTCAACCAGACAGGAAGTAGAGGCAGGGCGAGGAGAACAGGAGAATTCTGGGAAGAAGAAGGCTCTTCCAGATTCCTGTCCAAACATCGAAGAAGCAAGATGTGATCTGCCCCACTGAAAAAGGTACTGAGCCATGTGGCTAACATAGATAAGAACAATGGGTTAATATAAGCTACAAGAGCTAATAAGAAGCCTGAGCTAATGGGCCAATCAGTTTATAATTAATGCAGACTCTCTGTGTGATTTTCTTTGGGGCTTACTGGCTCTGGGAACTGGGCAGGACAGGAACCTCAACAGGCAGGCCCTCATGTTACACGATTAGATGTAGAATATCAATCTTTTAACTTATAGCATCTTCCTTTATTTAATAGTCAGAAGGGGCTGCCAAAGATGATGTCTTCCTTCTAAAATTTAATTAATAAATTGATGTATATATACATATATGTATATATATATGTATATATATATATATATATATATATATGAAAAGACACCATTAAACAAGTTTCATTCAACTCACTAGCCAATTGTCTCAAAAATATCTTCTAAGGATAATACAAAAATTTTACTCACAAATTTGACAAGCACACATGCATAAACATAATTCTCAGTGGTCTTTTTCATGTCATTTCTTTTCATTGGTCAGTTGTGTAGCTGCTAATGAGCAGCACAATGATAACTAAATTATCTTTGTGTGGTCATTAAAAATACATTTGTCTTGATCAACTGTAAATTCCATCTATGGATTTCCCTTGCCCCTTCAATATCAAGACAGCATTGTTCTTTAATGACATTAACTTACCAGGATGACCCATCCATACAAATGTTTTATTCCTGGCCTTTAACGTAGTCTTATATATTTTATATATAGGATAAATCCTGAGCAGTTGTTTCTCAGAGTTCAGTTTTAGGTGTATGTGTTTACTGACTTTTTAGATGAAATGTATGTACTTATTTTGCAGAATGCTGCCTTAATTTATCAACTTCCATGCCATTCTCATTATCTGTATTTAGAGTTCCTGAGTCTTCTAACTGCCCGAATAGAATCTTTTTAGTATTTTTGCATCTCTTTTTCTAGCTTTGCCTGAATAGAATCTTTTTAGTATTTTTGCATCTCTTTTCCTAGCTTTGCCTGAATAGAATCTTTTTAGTATTTTTGCATCTCTTTTCCTAGCTTTGCCTGCACTTTCCTTATCTCCTATCACCTGGAAATCCTCAATGTACAACAGTGGAGACCATGGCTTATATTGTCTCACCTTTGTTCCAGTCCCATAGAACCACTTCATGTAAGAACTGCTGCCATTTTTTGAGCTCTTCCATTTTGTCCACTATAAATTATTTAATACCACAATCAAAACAGTTCTTTGAGATGGGTTCAGTAACTAACTGTCTTCGCTTCATAGGAGAATGAACTGGCTTGAGACATTAACTGGCTTAAGATTCAAAACACTTCTCAATATCTCCTCTTGGGGCAGCTCTTCCTTCATTATGTGGGGCATGGTGAGGGAGGGATGGGTTTGCCCTCCTCTGTCGAAGGCTGGGGAGCCAAGCCTGCCAGACTCTTGTTCACTTGATGGGGCTGGAATGCTGTTTTGTGCAACTTCACTTTACAAACAATGAAAGCAGCAGACTTTTTTTTTTTTTTAAATTTCCACTATGTCTCAAAAATTCACTTTCCTCTTTCATCAGTAACAGAATCCACCATTTGTATTGTCATGGCTTCTTCCAGGTTTTCCTCTCATGGGACTGAAAGCAAAAGTTTATTTGTATAATAAAGAAATTTCTGTATAAGAGCTACCCTGCTGTACAACCGCCTCTCCAGAGCTTATCCCCAGAACTGATGACTTTTTGTGATACTTTCCTTAGTATGCTAAATATATATTCATAGATACTCCTCAATTCAACTCATTTTTCACCCATTTCCCCAACATTGTCCACAGGGCTGTGACAGTGAGTCACTGGTATGCTCTGTTCCTATGGAGAAGACTTGGAGTTTGCAAGCCATGTTTGCTTCTCATCAAGAGTTTGCCATGCAGCGTTACAAACTGTAGTGACTGACAGAATGTGCAAAGAGAAGTTGTGTTTATCATTTCAGTTGTCAGTTACCTGTAGGTCCTCAGTTAGGGGTGGGATTTCACGCCCACTTCCCTGCTCCACGTTGGATTTTTCTCTAGCTTGAGCTTGCACAGGCCTTGTATATGTGGTCACAACTGTTCATGTGTGCAACTGTCCTACCATTTCCAGAACACACTGTTTCCTTGGAGTCACCACTCACTTTGGCTCTTCCTACCTTTCGGCCTCTTATTCCGCAATGATCTCTCAGCCTCTGAAAGAGAAAGTGTGTTGTAGATGTTCCCTTTACAGCTGAGCACCCACAATCCCTTTCTATCCATTGATCTGTTGTAGGTCTCTGTGTTAATGATTATGCAAATATAAACTTCCCTTATGAGATCTGGAAGATTTGCTAATCTAAGACTATAATGATAAGTCATTGGGAGTAAGTTTATGCATTTAGAGGAATGGTAGTCATAGGTTCTCTGCTGGGGGTCTATGGCCTGTCCAGACACAGAGTCTTGACCCCAACATGTGAGATAGTTGGATGAATTAATCTACTAATTGATGTGGTAGTCTGAGAGAAAATGGCCCCCATAGTGAGTGGCACTATTAAGAGGTGTGGCTTTGTTGGAGTAGATGGGGCCTTGTTGGAGGAACTGTGTCACTGTAGGTTGGGCTTTCAGGTCTCCTATGCTCAAGTCACACACAGTGTGGCACACTTCCTGTTGCCTGCAGATCAAGACAGAGAACTCTAAGTTACTTCTCCAGCACCCTATCTGCCTGCACGCTGCCATGTCTTGTCATGATGAAAATGGACTGAACCTCTGAACTGTAAGCCAGTCATAATGAAATGTTTTCCTTTATAAGAGTTTCTGTGGTCATAGTGTCTCTTCAAAGCAATGTAAATCCTAAGATTCAGGCAGTGGTGGCACACACTTTTAATCCCAGCACTAGGGAAGCAGAGGAAGACGGTCTCTGTGACTTTGAGGCCAGGCTGGTCTACAGAACCAGTTCCGGGACAGCCAGGGCTGTTACACAGAGAAACCCTGTCTCAAAAAACCAAACCAAAAATAAAAAAAAAATAAAGCAAAAAAAGAAACCCTAAGAAGTCATTTAAAGAAGAATGAAATATCAATTTTGTCTCATAATGAAATAAATGAGATCTACAAGTCTCAAGTGTGAGAACATTTAGTTCACTTCACTGTGTATTGTGTGTTTTCACATGACACAGGCATTTTTCCTTGTTATCACCACCAGGTCTGACGCTTCCTACGTACAGACAGAGATCAAACCCAGAGTTGTTCTCTGTTATCCACACACACATGCTTGCACGCATGCACACTTGCACACACAAATGAATGAATAAATAAATGACTTCATGGCTTTAAATCCCACATCAATGTCTCGAGTGTTCTGTTCAAACACAGTGTAATTATCTGGTACATGACTCACCCTTCAACAAGGGGCATCCTAGGTTTTGTTCTTTTCTATAATTAGTAGAAATTAATTACCCATTAGTTATTTTTTAAAATATTTTCTAAAGTCTACCATGTGGCATAGTTCATCAGAAGGTCTACAAATAGAGTTAATAAAGAAAAATCCAGTTTCTAGACTTGAGGGTTAAGGGAAATTGTCTACTTAAGTTCACTAAATCGCTTCCTATAATGTATTCTGTAAATATGGGTGCTAGTGGCAATTTAAACAGTAAAACATCACTTTTAAAATATGACTTAAAAAAAAAGAAAAACAGCCAAGAGTTGGGCATGGTGGTGTGGTGATATCTTGTTCATACTCTGACAAATAAAGCTTTCTTGAAGATCAGAGGGTGGAGCTAGCCACGAGTTAACCATAGGGGTCTGGAGGTCTGTACAGACAGACTGGAAGTGATATGGATGAATGGAGAGAGGAATATAAGGCGGGGGAAGACAGGGTTCAGTCTCCTTTTTGGCTGAGGAGTAAGCAAGGTGAGAGTTGGCTGTGACTTGCTCCTGTCTCTCTGATCTTTCAGCATTTGCTCTGATATCTGGCTCCGGGTTTTTATTAATAAGACCAATTAGAACTCATGCAACACGGTGAGCATGCCTATAAGCACTTAGGAAGTTAAGTCAGGAGAATCTAGGATCTGAAGGGAGCAGGGGCTGTGTAGCAAGACTCTGTCTCAAACAATAACAATAGAAACAGTGGACAGAGGGTCATCACTGAGATCTTTGTTTATTATCCACCAGAAGATCTGAGAAGCCTAACTCAGGTGAGGCCTATGGTCTCCTAACATGAAAAGCCTAGTTAACACCACAGGTGATTCCCTTTTGACTAGGCACACTGGCTGGAACCTGTATGCCCAGCACACGGGGCAGACCCTCTCCCCTTTACTCTTTAATGATGTGTTTTGATTCCTGATTTAAAAAGAGAACTTTTTTTTAAAGTAGCTGGTTCAGAGGGAGAAACCTAATGAACAAATTGAGTTCTCTGAAACAGATTGTTTCTTATAATACCCCAAACAGGGCCCAGGATGCATTCTGAGTTCCGCTGTAAGATCTGAAAACGAGTCTGATTGGTGGGCCTATTTAGAAAGGAAAGCTTTTGATAAAAATGTGTCTCACAGCACATCTGGTTTGATTTAGCAAAGTCCACAGAACTGGTGTCTTTGCCTTCGAAGCTTCATCTCTGGGGCTTTGGGTATACTGAATTATCCATGAATATCATTTAGACATGAATAATACAATGTGCTTGCCTTTATTAGCTCCCTAAATCAGTAGTCATGAGCGTTTATTTCTGATGTGTCATGTTGCTTTTCTGATGAGTCATGTTGCATTACATTCTGCTTGGCAGGGAAGAGACATGTCGTTTTGCTAAAACGAGTTACAGCCGGACATTGACACAACTCATAAAGCAAAGTACCTAGTCAGAAAAAAAAATCACCTGATCAATAGGTCTAAAATATCAAAGAGCTACCCTGGAAGGTACAGAGCGTCCATACTGTAAAGGAACAAGCACCTTCAGGCAATATGCTGTCTGTCCTGTTACTCCACGGAGTTGAAGAACCAAGCTTCCGGTTCTCCACACCCTCCTTCAGTGTATCAATCTGCTTTAAAGACAAAAGTCACCTCCATCTTCCCAAATGCTAAATAGCATATCATGTTGAAAAGAACCTGGCTCTGAGGCAGAAATCCCTAGGTTCAGAATCTCTAAGAGCTATTTGCCACTTCTGTGACTTCAGACAAGTCAGTGGAGTTTTATCAGAATCTCGTGTAAAACCGCAGGGTGCTGTGCACACTGAAAGTGTAGACCTTACAGAATGCCTGCCATAGGTCCAACCTGGTGGTATAGCTGCTAGAGGAGGCCCACTAGTTTGTTTCCCTACCACTCAGACCAAAAACAATCACGCAGAAACTGTATTAATTAAATCACTGCTTGGCCCATTAGCTCTAGCTTCTTATTGGCTAACTCTTACATCTAAGTTTAACCCATTTCTCTTCATCTGTGTATCACCACATGGCTGTGGCTTACCGGCTAAAGTTCCAGCATCTGTCTCCAGCAGGGCTACATGGCTTCTCCCTGAATCCTCCCTTCTTTCTCCCAACATTCCGTTTAGTTTTCCCTACCTAGCTCTGTTCTATGCTATCAGGCCAAGCCAGTTTTATTAACCAATTGTATTCACAGCATACAGAGGTGACTCCCACATACATAGCCTTTCATCCAAGCTGCTCTGGAATATTATTTTAACTGGGCAGAGATGTGTTACATTTGTTTACACTACAGAATATTACTTTAACTGTGTAAAAGTGTGTTGCATTTGCTTCCCTGCATTTGTTTAATTATGAAAAGGTGTGTTGCTCGTTACTGTTTCACCTTGCCTGCCTAAGGTACCTGACTGATCTAATATAAAGCTGAATAGCCAGTAGTTAGGCAGGAGGGATCTAAGCAGGGCTGGTGGGCAGAGAGAATAAATAGCAGGAGGAATCTAGAGAAGAAGAGAATGAAGAAAAAGAGGGGGACACGCCTGGGCCAGAAGCCAGGCAGTTGCCAGCCAGCCACAGACTGTAGAGACACCAGGAGAGTAAGATATACAGAAAGAAACAAACATAAAGACAAACAGATTAAAATAAGAGCTAAGATCATGTCAAGAATTCATAACTAATAAGAAGCCTCTGCATCATGATTTGGGAGCTGGTTGCTGGCAGAAAAAGAAAAATCCTGCTACACTGAGCCACTTAGGTATCAGAGCCTAGAGAATCACAATTTGAAATACAACCTGGGCAACTTAGATCCTGTTTCAAAATAAAAAAGTGAAATGGAGGAGGGGATATAAATTTGTGGAAGAATGTTTTATCTTGTACACAAAGAGCCTGGGTTCAGTTCCCACTATCGAATCATCATCATCATCATCATCATCATCATCATCATCAAGCTATGGAGTCATTAATAACTGGGGGCTCTGCTTGGCCTGGTTCATGTGCCCTAGCACAGGGTTATAGGCAGGATCCAGAGTCTGTGCCTTGCAGTCATTCAGTTCCATCAACCTTAAACCCTCATCAGAACATCAAGCATGAGACCGTGTGGATTAGTGGCACCAGCCGTAGACGAAGACTCTGAGCTACTAACTGAGGATGACCAGACACAAGTTATTCAGTCTCTCTGTTTCCTGTTTTCTCTCTTGCTTATGGGAACTGGAAATCATCCTTATGTTTCCATCCAAATAAGACTGCGGGTTCTTGCCAGGATAGAAAATTTTCTAGACATATTGAAAAGAAAAACAAGCCCTATACAGACAAACTGGAGACACCCATAGTGATGTCTAGTTGATATTTGTAACAAAAAGCTTGGTATGAATGACTGGAATCTATGTGAGTTAAAACGAATGGCAAGGTCTTATTATTTATAATAAGCAATAGTTACAAATATTAGGTAACTATCAATAACATTCAATGTTGAGGATATTCTGTGACTGGAATATTTTGTATACGAGCCACAGTTTTCACCCTTTAAGGCCAGTTACTTCACAAATAGTACACTAATTCCCATAGGATGAAGGTCCTGTCTTCTAAAGAAATCACATCTCTTAAGCTGCCAGCTCCCCCTGCACTCAGAAAATGCTGTACTATTTTAAGCCTGTGTAGGTGGTAGATCATGTGAAACTCTAGAGGACCTATTCCAGCTTCAGCTTCTGGAGACAGGATGACTTGCTAATGGATGCTTGCAGTCTTGCTAATAACGTGCTTAGCAGAGTTACACAAGCCTGCTGCTCCCTGCAAAACAGAGATCATCTAGAGTCCACTTTGTGCACAGCCAGAAGACACAACTTTGAACAGAGTAGGTTCTCAGTACATAGACGCCGTTACGAGCCCTAATAACATGCTACTAGAGAGTACTTGCAATGTTCTAGAATTCAAAGTTGCCAAACCAGCAGTCTAAATAAGATACACAGAATCATTATTACAGAATAGTCTTTTGGTAGCACTAGAGCTGCCATTGGCCCGTTGAAAACGTTCTAGATATAGCCTACACTCACGGATGCTCTTGATGCGATACAAGCACTGACATGTTTCTCTCTTGGGAATTCATAAGTTGGAAAGGAGCAGAATGGGAGCATATTGGGATAAGTGCTGGATGGAGAAAGAGCGTGCTCAAACTTTTGGGAGTCCATTGCCTGATGGAAATATAAGAAAGGCCATTAACTAACTATAGGCCATCTTACTGAATTCTAGAACCAGGAGCTGAGCCAAAGTAACAACAAAAAAAATCATTTAGAGAAAGAAATAGAGGGATTATTTACCAACTCCTGTGTTGTAATGAAGGAATCAACCTGAGTCAAAATGGAAGCAGGAGCTGGGGACGTGGGTCAGTTTAGGCAGCTCTGAGGAGCTGGGTTCATATTTCGAGCACCTGTGTGAAAAGGTGGGCTTAGTTCTCTCACATGGATAATTCTAGCCCTGGGAAAGCAGAAGCAGTGGGTACTTGGGTCTGTGCAACAGTCAGGAGACCCAAACTGGTGACCTCTGGGTTCAATGAGAAGCTCTTTCTCAAAGAATAAGGTGGGGAGAAGTTGAGGAGCACATCCTGCATTCATATCTAGCTTACATACATATATATACATCTACCTTGTGTAGATTATGCACAGCATTCGGGAGGAGACAGAACGGGGCTTCCATGAGCATCTTAGCTCTGGATTTCTAAATGGGATTGTCTCAGCCATCAGCGGAGACAGCCTGAAAGCACAAAAAGGCTTACTGTGTGCTGTGAGTCACGCTAAGGAGAGGAAGGTAAGCATGTGGTTGCCTGGTAAGGCCTTAATTCAAAGCTGCAAAAATGTGGCTTAGAGGTCCTGCTCCTTCTGAAATCATTGTTGAAGTCCAGATCAGCAGATAGGGCGAGGGGAGAGGTGAGGGCAGGCAGGGGAACGGTTTGTGGTTCCTTCTCAACTCAAAACAAAAGACTGTGAAGATGGGTGAAAATGAACCTTACACGATCAGGGACCAGAAGAGGAGGAGCCCATCATGGCGCCGCGTGGAGTCTGGGCTTGGTTGCAATTCACCGAAGGCTTGGTATGGCGGCACACATCAGGCTTCCTTAGACAACAGTCAAGTTATGAGGAGAGGCAGGTGATATGTGAGTTAGGCATGGTTAAGACGTACAATCATCCAGGGATAGAGAACTGGAGGGAGGTGAGGGGACAGATTATTTGGTCATAAAACATGTGAGACCTCATGGCTGAGAATGTGGGGGACATGATGACAACGGGGTCACAGAGGTCATGCCATTGTTTTCATTCATTTCAAGTAGTGGCTGCAATGTTCATGGAGCCATGGAACCTAGAGCAGAAAGAGAAGTCGACAAGATATTATGGATTGAGAAGTGTATAAGCATCCAGGTAGCATGGGTTGAGGAGTGTCTACACAGCCGGGTAGCATGGGTTGAGGAGTGTCTACACAGCCGGGTAGCAAGGGTTGAGGAGTGTCTACACAGCCGGGTAGCATGGGTTGAGGAGTGTCTACACAGCCGGGTAGGGTGGGTTGAGGAGTGTCTACACAGCTGGGTAGGGTGGGTTGAGGAGTGTCTACACAGCCGGGTAGGGTGGGTTGAGGAGTGTCTTCTACACAGCCGGGTAGCATGGATTGAGGAGTGTCTACACAGCCGGGTAGCATGGGTTAAGGAGTGTTTACACAGCCGGGTAGGGTGGGTTGAGGAGTGTACACACAGCAGGGTAGGGTGGGTTGAGGGTGTATACACAGCCAGGAAGCATAGGTTGACGAGTGTATAACATCAGTACAGTATGGGTTGAAGAGTGTGTCAGCTCTAGACACCTGGAAGGAGCTGAGATTCACAAACCACGCTGAACAGCATGTGCTCCCATGCGCACTGCCTGGCATTCTTGGCTCACATACCCTTCCTCACATACCCTTCCTCAATACAGTTTCTGTCTCGTTCTCTAGATAAGTCACTCCATAAGTGTTTTTAGCTGGAGTAAATGACATATGCAGCTAGGACCTGGGTGCTATCAAGTACTTTGGATGTCTGCAGACCACAGCAGCCAGGTGAAAATGACCGTTTATTTCCCGACACTCATCACGTGCCTGTGGCTCAATACAGTGCCTTTGACGTCAAGAAAAAGTAGCCTTGCAGACCTTCCAGGCACTGCTGCCTTTGTATCTCAACCTTTATTTTCTGGATCAGATTTAGGATGGTGTTTTGAGTTAGACTCAAAAATCCAATTCAGCTCCTTGCTGAGGTGAGGAAGTCAGATCCATACAGTGTCCTTCCAAAAGATCAGTTCCTGGGTGGACTTCCTGTTTTCCTCCTTCGTCTGCTCATCTCCAATGTCTTGGTTCCATGTCTATGTCCCCCAAGCTACCCATCTTTTCCTTCAGAGTTTCTCAAATATTCTGGCAAACAAATTCTCATCCAATGAAAAAATAGGATGAAGAAATTTATCACCAAACTATTTGGTGTCTTTACACTGAAAAGATGTATCCCCTAAGGATCATAAGAAATGAGTACAGTATTTGGTATCTGTTAAACATTTTTCAGCCTTTGCAGTGGCGTATCTCCCAATGTACATTCTTATGCACCCAAAGAGTCTAATGAATGTTTTTATATCTACAAGATGGTGTTGAAGTTAGGTCTAGATGATGTATAGTGCTACTGATATATTTTTTATGCTTCATGTACTAAATTTTTAAAAAGTTACACCTGCAGAATTTTATCTGCGTGCCATCAGCATAAACGCTCTGGGATCAGCACTTTCCAGATCTCCCATGAAAAGTGATGAGGCCTTGTGAGGGCTGAGGTCATATGATCTGTCTCAGGGCTGTCTTAAACGGTTACCAGAAGCCAGGGCATAAAGCAAGCGCTATCTCGGCCACACTTTATTGAATTCCCTCTCCAGATGCTCCCCGTATTTCACAGCAGAATTAGCAGTAGCAATCACTGTGGAAGATCATAAATGGCCCGACTCGTCTCTCAATCCCCACGTCAGTTCACAGCTCCGAGGGGCTGAGCGCGATGAGAGCCTTGTTCCATTCACCTGACTGTGCAAAACCTTCCTGTGTCTGAGGGCTGCGGGGCTCCAAAGGGCTTGGGAGGAAGGTTACAAGGAGCACCGTGGGAGCGCAAAAGAGTGTGGCTTTGAAGGCCAAAACTTCTCCTTACTTGACATGTGTATTTCACGAGACCTGAGAGGGCACCCGACAACCCCCAACCATGTTTCAGACCCAAAGCCCCAACCTGGACTTATTTTCATTCCGAGTTCCCATAATCTTCCTGCCTGCCTGTGCATCCAGATCCGTTACAGCAGGCAATTTGCATGGCCAAACATTACTCCAAAACTCTCTGGGCTGAGCCTGGGGCTTTATCTGGTGTCATCTGAAATAAAGTGACCGGCATTTCAGTTTTTACTTAAAACCGACTTCCCGCTCAGCAGTTCTGTCGATGCCATGCTGGCTCCTACCGCTGTCCATATACACTCAGTCCTGTGGAGGGTATGCTTAGAAGTTTTTCTGTTTGTGCAAGTATTAAGGGCACGCCGATGCATCTTCTGTGCATGACATCCCCTTAAATACAGTGACTGTCGGTAAGTAAGTGTAAAAGTCAAAACCAACCTTCATTTTGCTCCAGGGTGAAAATGAAGTACCTGCTCGAAGCTCAGGCCTTTATTATTGGTTGTCTACATGGTCACATGATCTGATGCAAACGTTCTATCAGATTCCTAAACCATTTCTCTTTCTTAGTGAGTACTGTGAAGTTTTGAATGGAACCACTCGTCATCACCACGCCCATCAATATTTTTTTTAATACGATTTTTTTCTTTTCTTTTTTTTCATTCAAAAATTTACACTTTCTCCCCTTATCCCAGTCCCCTCCCGCTCTCCCACTACCCCTCCTCCTCCCTCCCACTGCTTCCTTTAGAGAGGGCAGGGTAGCCTGCCCTGTGGAAAGTTCAAGGCCCTCCCCGCTCCATCCTGGCCCAAGAAGGTGTGCGTCCAAATAGACTGGGTTCCCAAAAAGCCTAATCATGCAGAGAAGATAGGTCACAGTGTCATTATCGATGGCTACTCAGTCTGCCCCATTGGCAGCCACATTCAGATAGTCCAATTTGGTCATATGCTCCATCAGCCTCAGTCCAGCTGGATTTGGTGAGCTCCCATTAGATCAGGCACACTGTCTCAGTGGGTGGACCAGCCCCTCGCAGTCCTGACTTCCTTGCTCATCTTCTCCCACCTTCTGCTCTTCGACTGGACCTTGGGAGCTCAGTCCTTCACTCTGATGTGAATGTGGGTCTCTGCCTCTATCTCCATCCATTGGATGAGATTTCTATGGTGATCGATATGACTATGGGGCAAGGCTAGTTCAGGCACCCTCTCCTCTGCTGCCCAAATACCTAGGTGAGGACACCCCTGTGGACACCTGGAATCCCCTCTAGAGCCAAGTATCTTGCCAAACCTAAAATGACTCCCTTAAGGTAAATATCTTATTCCCTTCTCCAATAACCACCCTTTCTCCATCTCCACCCTCCCTTTCTCCCCAGCTTTCCCCAGCCCTTCACTTCTTTCTTCTCCTTCCCCCTCACCCCTTCCTCTACCCCCCCTACTCCCTACCCTACCCTATCCTGCCCCCATGCTTTCAACTTTTGCCCAGCAATCTTGTTTGCTTCCAATTTCCAGGGGAATCTATATATGCTTTTCTTCAGGTTCACCTTGCTCTCTAGCTTCTCTAGGCTTGTGAGCTATGAGCTTAATGTCCTTTGTTTATGGCTAAGGTCCACTAATGAGTGAGTACATACCATACTCATCTTTTTGGGTCTGGGTTATCTCACTAAGGATAGTGTTTTCTATTTCCATCCA
>JAQHUG010000006.1:11896950-11916439 GCA_028555095.1 Dicrostonyx torquatus
TACTGTAGCTTTGTAATAGAGTTTGAAGTCAGGGATGGTAATGCCTCCTGAAGTTCCTTTATTGTATAGGATTGTTTTGGCTATCCTGGACTTTCTGTTTTTCCATATAAAGTTAGTTATTGTTCTCTCAAGGTCCATGAAGAATTTTGTAGGAATTTTTATGGGGATTGTATTGTGCTTGTGTGCACAGAGACAGTGTACACACTCACGTGAAGGACAGAGATTGACAGGTAGTGTCTTCCTTGATCACCATCCATTTTATTTTACCAAGACAGTGTCTTTGGCTGAACCAAGAGCTCGCTGATTGGGCAATCCCAGGCTGCCACCCTAGCCTGGAAATCCCCTGTGTCTGCTTCGTGCTTATTCAGCTTTTCCAATGGGTTTGGGGTCTGAACTCTGATTTTTAGGCTTGTGCGGTAAGTGGATGGAGATCCACAGAGTCCTCTTCTCAACACTCCTTAAACAGTTTTATTGACCTGTCTAATATCTGAAGAATTAGAAACGTTGGAGGTATCATTTCTGTGACTGATACATGCATTGTGTGCTTCTTTTAAAATCCTCTGTTGTTTAACATTAAATGCCCTAGTGTTTAGATTTTTAAAATCAGGCTATAATTTTAGGTCAAATATATCAAGTAATCTAATAACTGTAAGTAGCATCCACTCATTTCTCTGTTTTTCAGATTTTGAGGATACGAAAGTCCTGATTAAAAAAAAATAAACACCTGCAAATGGAGTTTTTTGAAGAGTTTATGCAATAAATTCAGCCCACTGTGTGTGTTTGACCCAACTAATTAAATGGCTTATAGTGCTGACAGCAATGAACTGGAAACCAACAGCCAATCACTGACTTGGAAATAAACAGCCAATCAGTGGCTTGGAAATAAACAGCCACTCAGTAGCTTCTTCTGGAATCTTTGCTTTGTTCTTTATCTGAGGTTGGTTCATCTGTTGGAAATCTTGACTTGCATATTTTCTTTAACTACAGAGAAAACATTCTTCCATCGTTAAATTTCCTGTAGGAAAAACAAACATGCATTTGTCAGCTTGGGGATCACCTTGAGAAGTTACTCAGACTGTAAACTGCAGAGTTGAATGTGAAGTGTCCTCTCTCTGTAGGCTCAGCTGTTTGAACACGCAGTCCCCACATGGTGAATAATTGGGAAGACTGGAGCCTTTGAGAGGTGCAGACTTGCCTGAGGAAGTGAGCCATTGGGGGCAGGCTTTGACTTCCTAGCCCAGTTCCACTTCCTGTTCCTGCTCATCTTCCTGATTGTAGACGCAATGTGACCGGCTGGTCTTCCGTTCACATCTACGCAGTTGTGATGGGATCTAGCCCCACAAATGCAAGTCAGAATAAACCCTTTCTCTCACAAGTTATTTTGGTGGGGTATTTTATCACAGCAACATAAACTAAAGCAACTCTATTTGGCAAAATTGTACCTATATCAATCTACATGATTCCTTTCTGCTTCAGAAAAAAAAAAAAACCTTCACCTCTAAATCATACAGATGTTGTTCATTCCTTTGTCTACATCCAGAGTTTGTAAGGCCTCTGCGTCTCTGTGTCACACCGTTGTGCCCCTTCTTTAGTTCTAGCCCTTGGAAATACCTTAAATGGTAAAGGGCAGATCCTGGGTTTCTCACCCTGCTTTCTCCTTTGGCTGTGTTGCTGAGGATGTTAACGGTGAGTGCTGGGGGTGGTGCAAGACCCCTGTTATCATGCAAGCAATTGCTAACTGTGGACCTCTGACTTTGTAATTTGTTCTTTATGGACTCGCCTGCAGCCAATAAGCAGGATCGATAGTCCCTGCTGGAATGTAAGCAAGCGCTGGTGTGTTCTGTGACAGGTGAAGATGCATGTGCTTTCCAGGGGGTCATGGGGCCACATCAAATTTCTCTCTGACTTGGTTTCAAAAAGCCCAATCCATTTAGGGAACATTTGTCACTGGAAAATGTTGCAGCAGGGACTAAGAAAGGCTGCCTCTCCTCGTCCGTCTTTTAACGATGTTTGTTTTCACCCTCCTGCTCAATAATGTCACTGGGAAGAAATCATGTGAGAATACAGTGCCTACAGTCTATTTATTTATTCATTCATTCCTTTCTGTAGAATAACCCTAGCTTCTGCTTGCTCATGTATATTAATACAGCTGTGGTCCTCCGAACATTTACTCTTTCTAGTCCCTTCCAAGAGGTAGCTAAGTCTCTTTCCATGGGATTGATTTCCCGGCATTGGAACCAGAGGGAACGTTGGATGGGCTAATGGGGAGACGTACACATCTCTAAGCCGTCATTACGGTATGGTATAAATCTACTCCATAATTTGGCTCCTGATAAGATGCCAAGAACTTCATCTATTTTTTCTTCCCCTCAAAACCATCAGGCGTCAGGCAGTTGTGGAGATGGAGATAAAAATAAAAGGCTAATGAGTGAGAGTTGGATTCAAAAGAGCTAAAATAAAATGGGCTTTTAATCTTTGATATTTTATCGCTGCAGTTTCTCCATTTGGCTTCTCGTAGTCTGATTTGTGTGAATGTCCGGCTCAGAAAACAGACGACAGTTTGAGTAGAATTCTGTGAGCTAGCATCAAGTGCAAACAAGTCTGAGAACAGGGAATCTCCCTTTTATTTACTGGGGGATTCGAGAGAACTGCAAAACCCCAACAGGGCATCTAGCCTGATCGGGCAGGGTCATCAAGGAGCATGTGCCAGGTGAGTGGCCACTGCCAGGGTCTGAGAACATGGTTCCATGGGGCAGAGACTCTGCTACCTTGATTTGGGAAGAGGTCTGGAGGGGAAACTACACTTAGGACATATTCATGTGACATCAGCTTGACTTTGATGGCTTTTCTCATTCTCCATTATAAAGTTGATCTGGGGAGTGGGGTGTGTCCCACTGTAGTCAGTCTGGAGAGTTCAGTGTTGTCCTTCCCTGGACAAATACATGCTCCATGTTCCATGAAGAATCACTAAATACTACAACGGCCCCAGCCTGCGCCATCTTAGTAAGATGCCTGACTGCTTGGAAACTTTCTCAAGTCCAGTGTCCCGCAGCATCGTCGGTACTCAGTAGCACCTGATGATCATCAGGTCATCGTGTTACACAAACTCATTCCTTCAAAAATTCCTACCTGCCACAAGAATATGTAAAGTCTAATGTCCTACCTATTTCCTGTCATGCCTAACACCACAGAATTATAGTCCGTGAGAGCAATTTGGGCAGAATCATAGAATATATTGGAGTGTAGACATTTCTCCAACTGCAATGTAAATTCTTCAGGAATAAGGATTGCATCTTAATGGACACTGAATACTGTATTTTAGCTAAATTTAGTCACATATGAGCAAAATACAGATCAGAATTTGAGGCTGATGTTTGAATTTATTTGCTATTTCATATGTAATGTATGTATGTGCATGAGATACATAAGGCTATGCTTGTCAAAGTAACAGAATTTATCTTTGAGTTTGAACAAACTATACTTCCATGAGTTTATTATCACACTCCTCTTAAACTCTGTGTGTGTGTGTGTGTGTGTGTGTGTGTGTGTGTGTGTGTGTGGTGCATGTGTAAGTGTGGGCACATGCATGGCACTGTGCCCGTCCGGCGGCCAGAGACCAGTCTGCAGGGTTGGTTGTTGCCTTTCTCCTTGCAGGAGACAGGGTCTCTTGTTTTGGTGCATACAGCAGGCCAGTTGGCTTTCCAACTCTTGGGATTTCCCAGTGTCTACCCTACCATGTTTCTCATCATAGAGGGGCTGGGTTTGCAGGCGCACGCTGCCACTGTATCCAGCTTGATATGGGTTTGAGGAATTCAAACTCAGGCCCTCTGACTTGCACCATGGATGTTTTGTACGATGAATCATCTCTCCAGCTCTATTGTACCTTTCTTTATTAAAAAACGATAATAACAGGAATTGGGGCAGAAGCCTTTCAAGAGATTTTAAACACCTATTCTCGTACATTTCCCCATTATACTGATAAAGAGAAATCTTAGAGGCTCAAGAGCCCTGCTAATTTATATAAGTATAAATAGCTACAGAATATAAATCTTTGTTATTTAATATGCTAGTCACATGTGGCCACTGGGCACTCACAATATAACTAAAACCTGATGCATGGTAATATTTATATTAAATGTGTATATTTAATATATATATTTGGTGTATACTCAAACACATAGCTGGGAAATTCATGAAAAATATATCTTCTTAGTATTATTGATTACATATTGAAATAGTTTGAATATGTTATACTAACTAAACAATCATTAAGCAATTATGATTCAGGCAGTCACCTCTTTTAACTGTTTGGTTACTGGAAGAGTTAGCAGCAGTCATGGCTCACGTTATTTTTCTATTGGACAGGGCTGGTGAAGGGCATTTTCCAGGGTAACATGGGTTGTCCAAAGCAAAACATTTACACAGCTCTATGGGAATGAGCCCGCAGTTCCCGTAGGCTCTAATTGTTTGATCATCATATTCGTATGCTATTTTTCTCTAAAAAAATATACATCTCAATGAACAATAGCGTATGGTTTTAAGTGTTTCATTTTCTTTGTAATTCTTACAAAAGAAAATTTATTTATAAAACCGAAACCATTATTTAGCCCAGCGTTCTCACTTTTGTGGTGTAAATAAACAAGCTCCACTCGTGGTTTATAGCTTGCTTTTTTGGTTAGTTTTCTTAATTTAATATTAAGAAAAATATTTTTATTGGTCATAAGATAATGCATTCCATTGCAGAAAATTTAGAAACATGGACATGAAAATAAATACATTTTAAAATTTACTTGTTTGAAAACATTTAGCTTGCTTTTACTTCACTTCCTCTTTCCCTCCTTCCCTTCGTCCCTCCCTCCCTTCCTCCCTTTTACCTTTCTTTCGAAACTCGAGTGTCATTCCTCAGGTACAGGTACGGACTACCTAGATATTTCAGCACGGAGCATCTCACTGGTTAGCCAGTGAGTCCCAGGGATCCGCCTTTCTCCACGTCCCTGGTGCTAGGATTACAAGCACGCACCACCATGCCTAACCTTTTATCCACGGGTGATGGTGATAAAACCAGGTCCTCAGGTGCTGCAAGCCCTTTACCAAGGGAATTAGCTCCTAGTCCCGTAGTCTTTGTTGCTAGCTAGAAACTGCCTGCAAGCTTTTCTCGGGAAAACAGTCTACATCAGCCTGCCTATTTTTTTTTTTTTCGAGACAGGATTTCTCTGTGGCTCTGGAGCCTGCACTGGAACTAGCTCTTGTAGACCAGGCTGGTTTCGAACTCACAAAGATCCGCCTGCCTCTGCCTCCCGAGTGCTGGGATTAAAGGCGTGCGCCACCACCGCCCGGCATCAGCCTGCCTATTCTCCCTGGTCCTCCACTCACCTTATGCTGTCTTGCATACCTGAAGTCCTTACGCTCAAGTCCACTCCAGACACTCCCGATCAGGGTCTTTCATAGCCCGAGAGCTTCCATATCTGGGTTTTAGTCACGATGACAATGTGAGTGCCATGGAACAGTTTGGCTTGCATTTTTTTTCTTTCTTAGATAAGATGATTTACCCGTCCATATCTATAGCATGCTAGATTTGACAAAATACAGAAAAGCACGCAAAGAGCCATTACTGAATGTAGCTCTCAGGAATTGTCCCCTGCACAAGTGACGCATGAGCTTTGCAGGGGACATCTGGATCGCTTGCCTGCTAAGCAGGGTGGGTAATTTCAATGCCAACTCAAGCTACCATCTCTTAAAACCCTGGTCTCACTTTGTCTCGAACACTGGGGACATCCTGACCCATCCTGACAATTCAGCCCATCGATGACCAGGGAGCAGTTGTAACCCTTTGTAGCAAATGCTAGTCTCTGAGCAGGCCGGGCTGCAGTCCTTTCCTGGAGGAATCTTCACCGTTCCTGAAGCCCACATAACACATTCCTCTGCTTCTGTAGACTATCACAACTGAAGCACTGGGGCTGGGAGATAGGTCAGTTAGTGAAGTGTTTAACCGTGCCGGAAGGAGGACCTGAGCTTTACCCCCAGCATCCACAGGAAGTGCTGGGAATGGTGACATTTGTAGTTCTGGAGCTCAGGAAGTGGAAATGGGTGGCTACCTTGGGTTCACTAGCCAGGATGTATTGCAGATTCAGTGAGAGACCCTTTATTTTAAAAAGTGAAGTGGAGTTCATATAAAAGGAGTGACATGGGCCGGGCGGTGGTGGCGCACGCCTTTAATCCCAGCACTCGGGAGGCAGAGGCAGGCAGATCTTTGTGAGTTCGAGACCAGCCTGGTCTACAAGAGCTAGTTCCGGGACAGGCTACAAAGCCACAGAGAAACCCTGTCTCGAAAAACAAAAAAAAAAAAAAAACAAACAAACAAAAAGAGTGACATCCAGGGTTGACTTCTGGCTTCCACACATTCATGCACAGACACACGTGCAAATACACAAATATACATCCAGAAAACATGTGGGTATGCACATGTGTGTATGCATGTACTCATGCATGTGCGCACATACACACATACACACACACGCGTACACGCGCGCGCGAACTATCTCATGGCTCAGTGACTGACGTCATGTAACTATGAAGAGCAGAGATGTCTGAGGATCATTCTGAGGCCGAAGACACTGCAGTTAGAAGCAAGGGTTGCAGGCCCTGGCCCATGGCAATGATGTAATTGGAGGGCTGGATCCCAAGCTGCACAGGAGATAATGAGTTCCCATTTTTGACTTAATTAAGACTTTAATGGTTATCAGGACAAAAGTCTCTCCTTAATTCCACACCAACCGAGGACAGCAATTTCAATCCCTCTTAGACTGCCGACCCAAGGTGTGCAGTGAGAGGGGAAAGGAAGCCTGGCAGCGCTGAAGATCCTGCGCTATCCAGGTCACTCGAAGCCCTAGGCCAGGAGAACATTGCTATCCCATTGCTTAAGTTACGGCCTCATCTAGCCTGGTTGCCTGATGCAGACCCATCAACCTGCTGAGGCCACCCTGGGACCATTGGAAAGAGGGTAAGAGTTCACGTTCGCCGGCGTGGAGCAGAGGGCGAAGCGCTCTGAGAATGCAGATGATCCTCCTGGGCAGCTGACTGAGGGACTGCAGGGCACTCGATGGTACCCGGGAAGAACGGCAGGAAGGAGGAAGCAGCACTGCTTCCTCTCTAGGAGCTGTCACCATTCTGCTGCAGGGGATGAACCTTTCCCAGGCAGGTGCACCTATCTGCACCCCAGCCTGCCAATCCACTTGGTGGGGCGGGAGCTTACGCTCTCTTGCCTTCAGCCAATGGCTTTTAAGACACCAGCCCACTGGGGCGTGGTTTTCATTTTTAAAAAAGTCACAGCAGCTCTCCGCTCTCTCCTGCCTCTGCCTCCATCAGCAAATCCTACCAGCATGGCCATGTTAAACTATCCTTGCTTACCCATGCCTCTAAGCTTACAGTTTAATAATTCATTCCCCAATTAGTTCCCGGACCTCTGAAGGAGTCATCCCTAGTGCTCGGCACTGGGAATATAGTGTAAACTCAACTATGTAGAGGTCTTAACGGGACAGATTACTATCTAGCCACGGAAGCACGGTGATGATGCAGCATTTCTGAGCATGGCAACCAAGGTATGAGAATGTTTTGTGAGCTCCCAGCTAGTGACTAGCAAGGGAAAAGCTTGAACCTGCTCCAGCTTCATCCCACCTGCTAAGTGGTTCCCAGACAGACATTTTCTCCAAGTGGTAGGAACTGAACTTCTGGGCTTGTGATGGGGACACAGCTCTCTGAAAAATGATAAATGTTAGTTACTTGTCTTAATCTTGTGATGAAATACCTGACAATAGCAAGAAAGAGAGGAAGGGAGGGAGAGAGGGAGGAAAGGAAGGAGGGAGAAAGGAAAGAAGAGAGGAAAAGGGAGGAAGAAAGGGAAGGCAGCTTTCTTTGTCTCAAGGTTTAGGGCTCAGACCATCATGGTGGGGGAGGCCTGGTGGCAGAAGTGTGAGGCGCTGTCACATGTGTCCACAGTCAGGTGGCAGAGAGGAGAGCCTCTACTATGTCTCTCTTTTCACTAATGTTCAGTCCATCCCGTGCAATGCTGCGGTCCACATGTAGGGCAGCTCTTCCTCAGTTAACCCAATCTAGAAACTCCCTTAAGGACATCTCAGAGGTTTATCTCCTCCATGATTCTAGATCCTGCTGGTTTGACAGTTTTAACCATCCCAGGTAAGGTACAAAGAACTGTTTTTATTTTCTTTTTCCATGAAGAAGTTGAATCAATTTGAATTAAGTAATGTTTCCTCTCACAAGCCAGGTCAGATGGAAAGTCCACACACAAGAATATTGTCTCTAGCCGGGCGGTGGTGGCGCACGCCTTTAATCCCAGCACTCGGGAGGCAGAGGCAAGCGGATCTCTGTGAGTTCGAGACCAGCCTGGTCTACAAGAGCTAGTTCCAGTGCAGGCTCCAAAGCCACAGAGAAACCCTGTCTCGAAAAAAACCAAAAAAAAAAAAAAAGTGTTGTCTCTAGGACATAGAATACCTCCAGGCTGCCTTAGTTGGAAGTAGCTCCAGATTTAGTCTCTAAGCCAAGAAATACCTTGTCTTTCATGTATGTATCATCGAGATCCAACTAGCATCGTTCACCTGTAAATTACATGTTTTCCCTTTTCCATTGACACCAACTGCTGCTCCAAGAGACAAGGAGAAACGTCTTTTCAGCCTTGAATGCTCAGAAACACAGGAGCAGTATCAGCTCCCAAATTTGTTTTTGATCATTTCAGGGGAGAAGTAGGATCAGCCAGCCATCGGCTTCCTGAACACGCGGCTGAAAGCACTAAGGAAATCTGCATCATTAGTGCCGGGAGTAGCAGAGGTTGCTGCTTCTCTTCTTAAATCCTCTTTTCTTCCACCAGAGCAGGGCGGGGGGGGGGAGGAATTTTGCAACCTTTCAATCTCTAAACCAGAGAGTAGAAGGTATCAGTGTTACTTAGCTGAGACACCAATAAATATTCATAACAATGCCACGTGCATAGCTAATTGAATGGCTTTTGTTAATATTAAACGAGATATTCATGGGCATGTGCCTTCCCCTATAATGAAAATACTGCCTTGGGCTAGTTCTGTTTTCCTTGTCTGGAACAATTTATGTGCTTCCAGTGAAACGAATATAAACTTTTATTCTCATGACAAAAGAATTCACCATTAATTTGAGTAAAGAATTTCTTTATTCCCTCTGTGGTATGCTTTATTGAGGAAGTAAACCCTAAATGCATCTTGAAATTTTTGTTCATACGTTCTATTTAATTTCAACAACACATTCGATGTCTATAAATAGAGATTCCTAGGTTTATTAGGGACAGATGCGTTGTTATCAAATCCATGAGAGATTTCCTTTTGATTAATTTAAAAAGTAATAAAAAACAAAGCAAAGCAACTGAAAATTCCTATGTGGCTGTTTCTGTGAAGTTTGAACCTATTATTTTGCCTATTTCTTCCAGCTCTTTCTCCTCCCTCCCCCACCATGGCTCCTTTTCAGTTTACTTTGTGTACATGGAGATGAATATTTGATATTTTCCTTTTTTGAAGGTCACTTAACCTTTCTTTTCCTTCTTCCTCTTCCTTCTCCTTCTTTAAGGTTTTTGAGATGGAAATTCTTCACGCAGCCCAGGCTGGCCTCAAACTTTCTGTGTAGCCAAGGACTACTTGGAACTATTGGTCCTCCACCCCATGGACCTGCACCACCATACCTGGCCATGCGTCTTGCCAACATCTGACTTCCTTCCTTACCCTGTTCTTGATTCCCACTAGGAAGTTTGGGGTGCAATTTCTAGTTGTCATGGTTCTTGCAAAATGAAGGAAGCTAGCAATGTCCTGGCTCGACTAATTCCAGTTCTCTCTGAGACAGGGAGAGTAAGTAGGCAAGAATGAACACATGCTCTCCCAGTCTGCTGCGCTAGTGACGGGCTGTTCTGCCTCCTGCCGCTGCAACTCTCAAGCTTCCTTTGCTTCTCTTCACTGACATTTCCTTCCACATTGAGCCACCATGCTGAACCCCACACATCCTTCCAATAAAAGTTCCTTTTAGCAAGGCGGTCATGGCACACACTTTTAATCCCAGCACTCAGGAGGCAGAGGAGGGGGATCTCTGCCGTGAGTTTGAGGACAGCTTGGTCTACAAGAGTGGGTTTACAGGACAGGCTCCAAAGCTACAGAGAAACCCCGTCTCGAAACAACAACAAAAAGTTCCTTTTAGCACAAAGTAGTCAAATCTAAGGAATGTTGAACATACGCATCTGTTCCTCGCTTTTTTTTCCTCTCCCAAGGGAAACCATTCTGCTGTGGGATAATGCTCTTGTATACTGTAACCATCCGTCACTTGTATTGGTTTAATAAAACACTGATTGGCCAGTAACCAGGCAGGAAGCATAGATAGGACAACCAGACTAGGAGAATTCTGGGAGGTGGAAAGGCAGAGACGCAGTCATCATCCAGAAGCAGAAGAATCAAGATGAGAATACCTTACTAAGAAAATAGATCAAACCACGTGACTAAACAGAAATAAGAATTATGGGTTAATTTACATTGGAAGAGGTAGTAATAAGTCTGAACAATAGGCCAAAAGTTTATTATAAGCCACTGTGTGTCAGTTTGGGAATGAATGGCTATGGGACTGGGTGAGACAGAAACTTCCTCTATACCATTCATTAAGTCATTCTACAAACAGGCTTATCCAAGAGCCCTGGTTAGAATGCATTTTGTCATTACGCAGGTTCATCCTCTAAGCATGCTTGACATGTCCTGAAGAAAGACCACTGTGAGCGGACTAATCCGCTGAAGAGAGGTGTATGAAGCTCACAGTCTGACCAAGAGGATTCTCCAATTCGAGACTGATGGCCCAGGTGGAAAATGGAATCAGGCTCAAGCTGATTAGGTCACTAGATGCATCACGACAGAGCCCGTGTCACCTGTCTATTGTTTTAGGGGCTTAGGAAACCAATAATGACATGTAAAGACCTGAACACATACTCGGAGATGTATTGCCCTATCACCTTTTTGGGGCTTGCTCAGCACTTCGAGTAGGCAAATGATTTCCAGGCTTGGGTAGAAGCAAGATTACCTTGGATCAATTGCACAGACTGCTGTGGGATTCCCTAACCTCATTCTACATGATTTTAGTAACTGGGTTTGGGTGGAATCCGAGTTAGTAAATGCAGAAAAGTAGAGAGAGAAGGATGACAGCAGGGAACTCAAAATTAAGTAATTTCAGTAACTCCATGGAGGTATTTTGAAGTTCCAAGTAAATTCAGTGATATTAAAATATGGGTAGGAAGGAATAGATTTGAAATATATCTAGGGAATAAACAAGTCAGGTATGTTTATTGTTAATTTAATGAGGTTGAGATAAATAGGCTCAAGTGTGAACTCTGGTTATGTAACTAGGCAGGTAATGGCAGTGTGCTTGCCACAGCAAGAAGAACTGGTGGAAACGCAGATTTGAAAAGAGCTCTGCTGGGACTCAGTAAGGTGAAAGGGTTTTGTGTGGCATCTAAGAAAAATGCTTACTCTAAAAGCCTGGTTCTAAAGCCCAGGCTGAGAAAATGGACAAAGAGTTGAGCACGAAGTGCATGCAACTAAGATCATCCAGGGAAGGTATGGAACCGGAGGGGTTAGGGGACATTAGACCCTTGGGTTCACTAACATTTGAGACACAAATAAAATTATCCAGGGAAGGTATGGAAATGGAGGGGTTAGGGGGCATTAGACCCTTGGGTTCACTAACATTTGAGACACAAGTAAAATCATCCAGGGAAGGTATGGAAATGGAGGGGTTAGGGGGCATTAGACCCTTGGGTTCACTAACATTTGAGAAGTATTCGGAGAAGAAACCTGGTGTCATTGTTACCTTGAGCCATCAACTTGTCACAAGCCTAGAGCCAGCTAGGATGAAGGACTCTCAATTGAGAAATCGTCTCCATTATATCGCCCTGTGGGGGCGTCTGGGGGGACATTCTTTCAATGAACGATTGATGGGGGAGGCCCAGCCCAACCCACCGTGCGATGGCATCCTTAGGCGCATGGGCCCAGGTTACATAAGAAAGGCAAGTAAATATCTTCCCTCCATGGTGTCTGCTTCAGTTCCTGCCTTGAGCTCCTTCCCTCAACGATGGACTGATAAATTAAACCCTTTCCTCCTCCAGTTGCTTTTGATCCTGAGGTTTTTACCACAGCAAGACATAAGCTAACTGGAATACCTGGGAAGGCAGCTCAAATGAAAAGTTCAGGAGAGCTGGAGAAGAAACAAGGATGGACAAAGTGATGTCACTTAGGAAGCATTTGTGGTTAGCAACCACAGTGAGAATCCAGGAAAGCAGACCTCTATGGTGCAGGCTCCATCTAGGTGTTGACAGCAATGTCCCCAGTAACCAATATAGAGAAGCAGCCTAGGCACCCATCAACAGATGACTAGCTGTTCCGTGTGTATCAACACACATATACCCTTTGTAGATTTGCTATTTGGTATTATTGAAGGGTAACAAGTGTTTTTTTTCTTTGTTACTGTTTAATTCGTGTGTGTGTGTGAATATGATATTAAAGTAAAAGATGGGCAAACATGGGAAGAGGAAAGAGACTTGTGGGAGGGAAGCGGTGGATAAGGAAGGCCAGTAGATGTGTGGATATGATCAAAGTTTATGAGATCCATGCACTGTTAGGTCATGAACCCCATTACCTTGTACAATGAATATACATGCTCATTAAAACAGTTCAGGTAAATTTTCAGAGGATCTTAATGCATTTCTGACCAAGATAACCACTAAAATCTTAAAGCAGACCTTCTGTAGAAGTGAGTTGAGTCAGTGAGAATAGACCACATGTGTAGGCCAGTTCTGTTGAGCATCATCAGGTCAGATCTTTCATCAAAAGTATATGCCAACCCTGGGTTCACACGTGGCATCTGAATTCAGGGCAGTCTTGAAATCAGGTGCTGCCTGACTGAGTTCCACTAATGGCATAGATATTGAGCTAAGTCCCCAAATGTGATGCGCCCCTTTTCATGGCAAACGGGTGCCTCTGTGTGACAGCTGTTGCAGCCACAGATATTTCTAGGAGTCAGTGAGTAGCTCTCACCTAGAGATGGGAGTCACTTCCAATCTAAGGCTTATGAGGGGACTCCCCACTCTTCCTCCCCTCATCTGTCAGCTATGCATGACAAACAGGTTCAAGGTTCAAGGTTACAGCACTTTCAAGAGCAAAACCATCAACCAGTCAACCACATCACACTGAGTTTTCCACATAACCAAAAAATTGGAGCTTACGAGCTTTAATACAAACCATATCGGAGCAAATTTTGCACTAAAACTCTTTACATTATTGGCTAACAATTTCGGCAAATAATTTAAATGTTTTAATATGTAACTGTGTTTGCATTATAGAAATATAGGTTACAATGTGTGTTTGATGCAACGTTGAGACAATACAACCCATCTTCCAATTCGCTGCTCACAGACTTCACTAATTTAAAGTTTAGTGATGCTATTCGAAGGTAACAAGTGGCATCAAGCTCTAAATTAGCTAATCAATCAATTCAATTCAGAAAGCAAATTAAGACTGGTAAATAAAATACAACTTTCTGTTGATGATTCAGTCTTAATGATCTGCCCATTAAGAAATCTCCAATCCATCATTTCTCTCAGAAAGAGATAGCTACTGGGTAGCCTTCCTTCATGCAGGAAAGAGATGTTTTTATTTCTCGGGTGTCATTTTAAGGAAAACAAGTGTTTGATCTGTGGCAGCATGGCCACATATGGCTCTGTATTCTATATAGCTTTGTGACTGAGGAGGTGGGAACACAATCAGTGGCTGAGGAAGGGCCGTCCACAAGGAAAGAGGCATTATTTTCCTAATCTGTCAAATATCTCTCCATGTAAGTAATAATGACCTCTGGTAATTTTGAGTGACTAGCTAAAGAAGAGTCTCAATATAGTCTTGCACGTAAGTTTAGTAGTGGTTGAGAAGAATCTAGAATGGCCCACATACCCTGGGAGAGATGATGCCAATACCTCCAGAACAGGTGTCCTAGGAGAGACCACAGCACAGCCAGCGAATAATCTGCTTTCTCCTTCTCCCGAGTTCCTCAGCAACCACAGCCTTAAAGAGCTGAAACGTGGAAGCTGTTCTCCGGAGGACTGATCCTGAGTCACTGGGGTCACTTTGCCTATGGAGGGCTAAGCATCAGTCCTTGGTGATGATGTCTCTCCCAGAGTGGCCCCCAAATAACTGTTGGGCTTCAGACTATGAAACACAAGTTCTCTTACCCATGCAGATCACCTTGGCAGTAGAACGCTCCTGTGTGTCTTCCTTCTTGTCCTGTCCTGGGTCCCTCGTCTCCTCACTAAACTCCACAGGAAACATTTCCTGGATAAATCACAGGCATGAGGGCCTTCAGAGTGTGGTCTCTTTGTGTCCAGAGAACTCAGCCTATGAATTCAACCTTTAGATCTCAATGAGATATTGTGAGTGAATTGTGTGTGTGTGGGCGAGTATGTGTGTATGTATGTGTACAAGTATGTGCAAGAGTGCGTGTGAGTGTGTGTCTATGTGAAAGAGTAAGTGTAAGTGTGGGGGTGAACAACAGGTACTTTCCTCAATTTCTTTCTATTGTACTATTTGAGGCAAGGTTCCTCATTGACTCTGGAGCTTACCAGTTTGGGTAGACCAGTGAGCCTTTGGGAACCGCCTATTACAGATGCATGACACCTCACCTGGCTTTTACATGGGTGTGATTTCATACAAATATTTATACACAATCAGTGTAATACATTGTGGTTTACAGTGGTGTAGAGGGTAGAATGGAAACAATGAAGACACACAGTGATGTGTTTGTTCGTTCTCAGCCACCCAGACTCCCAAAATAACCACACAGAAACTGGATTAATTAAATCACCACTTGGCCCATTAGCTCTAGCTTCTTATTGGCTAGCTCTTACATATTAACGTAGCTCATCTGTGTGTTGTCACGTGGCAGTGGCTTACTGGGTAATGTTCCAGCATCTGTCTCCAACTGAGCTACATGGCGACTCTGCCTTCTTTCTCCCAGCAGTCTGTTTAGTTTTCGCTGCCTCACTCTGTTCTACCCTAACAGGCCAAGCCAGTTTCCTTATTAACCAATGATATTCACAGCATGCAAACGGGAATCCTACATCAGATGAGGGTTTAGTAAGCCAAGGTGCATCCATATCATGGGCACAGTGGGTATAATTTAGATAATTTAAGAAATAAATAGACTTAAATATTTCCCTTTTTCCCCAGACTAGTTTTCTCCATCAAATACACATGTCTCTTGTCTTTATTATAGAAAATGAGTTCATTCATAAATTTTGCAGTGAGTTCATAGGCAGTCTTGAGTCACCCATTAGTTAAGCAGGAAAGAAACTATATGTGGAACAACAGAATTCCAACTTGCATCCCATTTACTCTGTTTATTCTCTAGGAAGCTGTAAGGAAATTATTTTGCCTCCATGACTGTGAGAAAAGAATTGTGTTCTTTCCAATACAAGGATCAAAACAAACAAGTTTAATCACAAAAGGATTGGCTGGCTTTGTCGCATTGGGACTTGGTAATGGAAAAAATAAAACCAAGATGAAAATATCAGACTCCAACAAGGCTGAGAATATTATCCAGCAGTTGAATTGAAGGATTGGGTAAATCATATACAGGGGATTAGAAATATTAAATATTTGGCTCACAGTGTCTGAGTCCATTTGCCCCCTCATTGCTTTCTCTCCTTCAAATAATAATAGATATGCCAATTGCAATGACTTTTCTCTGCTTTCCTGTAAGGGGAGTTTAGCCATGTGATTAAGATGTACCAAGTAGGTTGCATTGTATATGTGGTTTGTGGGTGGTGCCCTCCAAGGAAGGATGCTGTCTCTCTCTGTGCCTTGTCTTTTGGAATGTGATCATGGTGGTAACCATCTTACCCTACCCTGACGGTCAGACCTGAGGAGTATTCTTTGCAAATATCCCATGACATTGGTCCAATACAAATACCGGTAATAAAAGTACCTGGCTTTGACCAGGAATTTGAAGATGCAAAGTAAGGGACAACCATAAGCAAACACCAGAGATTGGCTAATTTCCACATCAGAAATTTATTTCTCAAAGTTGTTGAGCATGAGAGTCAAGATTCAGATGTTGGAAGATTTAATTCTTTATGTGGGCTCTATTCCTGGTTTCAGGCAGATGGCTTGGAGCCATGATATCCCTGTATAACATTTGCTCTGTGCATGTCAGGGGTGGGAGGAGGAAGAGACAAAGGCGGGAAGAAAGTGACCGTGGGAGAGAAAAAAACAAACCAATGTTATAAAACTAGAGGGCTACTCTTTCAACTTCATTTAACCTTAATTACGTCTCCCAAGTCCAAGTCCAAATACTGGCACACTGGGCTTAAACACACATATAGCTGTGGACATGAGACAGACACAATTCTGCCTGCAACAGTCCTATTGCTCCATTGACCTATACCTCTGTGCATTGTTATCGTCAGGGAGAGATGAAGAACCCTCCCATTGGGGAAGCACCTGCATTTCCCAAGTATCCATGAATACTGGTTGAGTCACTCGTGTTGTGCATTCTGGAAATCATAGCCTGTACCTAACTGGCATACACTTGTGAAACTGAGTTAAGTTGGGGACGTATCTACATAGTGACAGAGAATACTGTCATCTACATAGTGACAGAGAATACTATCTACATAGTGACAGAGAATACTATCTACATAGTGACAGAGAATACTGTCTACATAGTGACAGAGAATACTATCTACATAGTGACAGAGAATACCATCTACATAGTGACAGAGAATACTATTTTTCCAGTGTTAATACAAAGTATTCACGTTTTGCTGGTCGTTACGGTGGAGAATTCACATCTTCTCTTGACTATAGAACTTTGGTTGGATTTTAATCTTCATCCACTCTTGGATAACAGCTTCCTAGACAGTTTATTATTAGCATGTGACAGGGGCCCACCAGTGTTTATGACTAGGTGTCTCTTGGTCTTCTCTCTTTGCCCAGACAGAGATCCTTCAGGTGGATCGCTTTTTTCTTTCCTGATCTAACCATTAAAATCTAGCATGCTAATGCTCATTTAGAGAGTCTCTCGTGTGGCTAAATATGTGAGAAATTAACTAATAAAATAACTTTAGGATGCCGAAGGGTAAGACTACCTTCACGTTAAGAAATATTTTTTAGAGTACATTTTAAACTTATACATACTTAAGAAAAAGATTGTGTGTTTTTGTTATAAGAACATTGAGCAATGATTCTAGGTGGACTATGTCTTGGGATCTACATTTTTAAAAATTTAAAAATATATTTAACAAACTAACTGATGAACTTTTGGGGAGTGGGTTGGTTTTTTTTTTTTTTCTTTGTTGCAGATAGTTTTCTGAGAATTTATCTTCAAATGAAGCATTCCTCCCAGTAGTAATCATCTATGAATGCTGAAGGTCATTTTTCACAGAAAAACCCTGAGTAGTCTACATTTCAGGTGACAGGTGGAGTCAGAGTAGGGACCCAGCCACAGACTCTGTCACATGGATGGAGGCCGCCATTCTGAGTGTGAAGCGCTCGGGACTCTGGCGGAAGAGCAATGGGCTCGTGGATAGAAAAGTGGGAAAGGCACTGAGAGAGTGGCGCTGGGTGTTGAGCAAGGCAGGGGAATCATGAGATGACCTCATTGCAGCAGAGGAGGGGGCTCCATCGCTTCCTCTGCAGTGAGAAGGAAACTACAGTTTAATAAATTCAAAGAATGCTCAAGAAGACACTCGTCATGTGACTGTGTAAATCACTGCTATTGTTCTGGTCGCATTCAGGTCTCAGCATCTCTCTCCTCCCCCTCTCCTCCACAGGTCTCCTACCTGCTTCTTTCCCTCCCTGTCTTCCAAGTTATTTGTCCTGAGTATAGGGAAATACCCGAGGAGACACTTATCATGTCCTCCTGCAATGTGCTCTTAGCCTCATGATCTTTTCCTAAGACTTAATTTTCTGGATTTGTATTTGACAAATTGATTAGCATATATATGGAACTCCACTATCCTCAAAGTTTAATTAAGGCAAGAGTGGTGTTGTTATGACTGTTACAACTTTTTGTTCCTATTTCACAACTTCCTACACCCTACACTTAGTCAAAAAAGAAATGGCATAAAATAAAAGAACGGTGAAAATTCAAGGCTGGGCCAGGTCCTGAATTCCTATGTGTGGTATGGATGCTCTCGTTCCAAATGTGGAAGCTTTTCCAGGGTCCTGATCTCTGACTCATGAGGTTGGCACTCGGTATAATGGTAGCTTTCTGTATTGTGTACGTACAGCTTTCTGGCCGCCATGGGCATTTCTTTCTTCATTGAGATTTGCTTTGGATATTAAGTGAACGGTGGCCACCACAAATGGGCCCTGGCCTCTACAGCTATCCTCCAGGCAAGACACCTCCAGTGTGGTGAGGCTTTTTGACTCTCCCACAAGAGAAGTCTCTGTTAATCTATTTAAGAAGACTAAGATGAAAGTTCCTACTTATGTCTTTGTCTGTGGCTTGTCAAGTTGAACTGACCCTTATGTATTGGTGGGCCCCTTACAAGCAAGCTGCCAACCAGGCTAAACTGTCTGCTGGGGAATTTGAGGAAAATGTTAACTGGGGGGTGAGTACAAGCTTGCCAAATTCACAGCTCACCCTGACATTTAGGAGACATTCTCTGTCTGGAGCCTAGTATCCCCACCTCCCCCCCTGCCTTGGTGTGGTGATGAATTCCTTCCTTGCAGGGAGGAGTGCACTGAACCAAAGTGCATGCTCACAGCTCATATCTGGCAAGGGGACAGAAAGATTGGCCCATGCAGACTTTATGGACCAGCAACTGCTGGTCTCATGGGACCAAGGCCTTCTGGGAGTTCAGATGCCCTGAGGTGACTTTTTGCCAGCCTATCGTTGTTATCAGACCCCCTCATCAGAGGCATACAGGGGGATTTTGGAGTTTGCCAGCAGGTCACATGTAGCTCGGCCTCCAGCATGGCTCAGTGCATGCATAACCTCTGGTGAGAACAATTTCAATGCACCATTAATCCCTTGATGGTCACGAGTAGCTGTACCCTGTGGGGTTCCAGTGGCAGGGCAAACAGCATCTAGGTTTTCATAATCTAACCATGAACCCAGAAGACTTAGCTCTGCAACTTGGTCTACACTGTTGTTCTGGATTCAATTTGTTAACCATTTTTTTTTTTAGGAGCCCATTCTTGGTTCCACTTGTGAATGCCAGTACAGGTACAGAGCCAATGTTTTGCTTCCTGTTGAAAGTGAGCACATAGAGATAGGACAGGAGCTTCGATGCATCTATACTCATCCCAGTGAGCATGGCACCTGAAAAACTGTGCTGGGGGGGGGCTGGAGAGATGGCTCAGTGGTTAAGAGCATTGCCTGCTCTTCCAAAGGTCCTGAGTTCAATTCCCAGCAACCACATGGTGGCTCACAACCA
>JAQHUG010000006.1:11926343-11937963 GCA_028555095.1 Dicrostonyx torquatus
AGGACCGTATAGGACAGAGACAAGGACCGTATAGGACAGAGACAAGGACCGTATAGGACAGAGACTAAGACCATATAGGACAGAGACGAGGACCGTATAGGACAGAGATGAGGACTGTATAGGACAGAGACAAGGACCATGTAGGACAGAAATGAGGGCCATATAGGACAGAGAAGAGGACTATATAAGGCAGAGATAAGGACTGCATAGGACAGAAATGAGGACCTTATAGGACAGAGATGAGGACCATATAGGACATAAACGAGGATTGTATAGAACAGAAATGAGGACCTTATAGGACAGAAATGAGGACCATATAAGACAGAGACGAAGATTGTATAGGACAGAGATGAGGACCATGTAGGACAGAAATGAGGACCGTATAGGACAGAAATGAGGACCGTATAGGACAGAGACAAGGACCGTATAGGAGACTCATGAGAAAGCTTCAGTTTTGGCCTTGTTTTCAGCAGCTGAACCGTATATCTGATGCCCTAGTTCTTCCCTCCAACCGGCCACTTCTTTTGTTTAGACTTTTGTCATACTTTTAAGTGAAAATTGTCTTAGTTGGTGTAATAAATCATGGGTCTTACTATAATATCTTCATCTGTAGAAGTCATCGTGTTTCTTTTGTAGAGATTTGTTTTCTATTATTTGGTCGTGTATGTATGTGTGCCCAGATGTGGACATGTACGTATGAGTTCAGGTGTTCTCAGAGGCACGAGCGCTGAGAACCTTGGAGTTAGAGTTACAGGAGGCTGCTGGGTGCTGGGTATCAAACTCTGGTCCTTCCGAAAGAGCAACATTTGCTCTTAGCCACAGAGCCATCCCTCCAGGCCCAGGATATCATGTTTCTACTATACACCTTATTTCATGCTATGTCTCTAAATTCCATATCTCCAAAAGTTTCATTTTGTAAAGAAATGATATTTCTAGAAGATTATGTGTTGTGCAGAAGAGGAATTGAAGTAGCTGGATGCTTTAAGGTCCAGCGTGGAGGGGTAGATCCCATCGCTTTCCTGGTGATGTTGATTTTCAGGAAGGAAATCAGGAAGTGATTACCTTATCCACTATCTTCCCTGCAGGAAGAATTGTAGCTGTGTATTCTGAGAAACCCAACAGTCCTTGGGAGAGGCCTGTGGTCTTGCTATCTATCCTAACTATCAACAAAGGTGATTTTTTTTAAAACTGGGCACATATGCCTGGCAGTCATGAGAGTTCAAAGCAACCTGAGCTACAGTGTAAGTTTTAGCCTTTCATAGGCTGTATAGGAAGGAGGACGGGAGAGAGAGAGAGAGAGAGAGAGAGAGAGAGAGAGAGAGAGAGAGAGAGAGAGAGAGAGAGGCCCCTAGCACTAGGGAAACAGTAAACTCGATTCTTTGAGTTTTTCCAATTTTCCCCGCTGTAAACTGAAAGCGCAGCTGTGGGTGGGCGTGTTTATACTAAAACAATCTCCAGCTGGTTCCTCTGATGTAGAAATATTAGGAAATATCATCCCACATCCTAGTGACTGCAAACAACCACTCTAGGGTCCAAACTATCTTGACACTTGCTTTTGTAAAGAAAGTTTTATTGTCACTCGACCACATCTCAAGTTGAGTAGGTGCAAACGCCTGGGGAAAACCAAGATATTAACTCTCTGGTCCTTTGCAGAAAAGTGTGTTGAAGTGGTACCAGACGCAGAAGGCACAGAGGAGAGAAACGGACCTCTCAGCCTGGAGCTGCAGTACAGCACTTGGTCCAAAGCAAATAGCCATTTATCTAACTTTCCTGGGAGTCGAGCAATTTCAAGGAACGACTGCTCCTTCAATTAATTAAGATGTATTGAATCCCAAAATGCCTTTAGAAATATTTTTAAATATTTAAGATATGCAGCACCTTTTCCTTTGGGAAGATTGCCAGATATAACACATCTGAGCCAACTGAAGCAAGATTATGTGCTAAAGTGTATGTTACCAACTGAAAGTGTCAGAAATTGAAAGATGAGTTAAGATAGGATCAGTGTGAGCAACGGAAGATGAGGAAAGGGGCAGGGGAAGTGTGAGATTTTGATAGGCATGGGAGGATTAAGCAGCAAAAGTACACTCCTTCGTTTCAATGCTTGGTTAGATACTTGAGTGGTTGATCTACGTTAAGAGGTTACAACCTGCTAAGCAATGGGAAATAAGGCTGATGGTATACTCGCAACATGGTAAATTGTCCCCCAGCAATGGCTTAGAACAATTATGTATTATCTCACATTTGAGAATGTAGGAAAGGCTCCCCTGGGTGGTTCTAGTCTCAGGTTTCTCCTGAGGTTAATTCTAACCCGCGGACTGAGGCTGCAGATGAAAGATGGTCCAAGAGTCTACTTCCAAACAGCTCAGGCACATGGGCCAAGATATTCCACACTCTTGCCAGTTATAGACAGGAGAGTGTCGCTCTGTAACAAAAGGACTCCTGCATACTTTTGCCTGACTGTCCCATGACATGGTAAGCAGTTTTCTTTCAGGGAGAGGAACTCAAGGGAGATAAAGAGGGAGAGAAAGCTACATTGCCGTTTACGACCGCAAAAGGAGGTCTACCGTCTTTCACAATATTCGACTTGTTAAATGTGACTCAGGGGACTGAAAGATGGGTTCAGCAGTTAAGAGCACTGGCTGCTCTTCCAGGGGACACAAGTTCAGTTCCCAGCACCCACATGGTAGCGTATGACTTACTGTAACCCCAGTTCCAGAAAATCTGACACCCTCCTCTAGCCTCTGAAGACTTCTACACACACAGTGCACACAAACTCACACTGGCATGCACACACACGTACAGAGAGAGAAAGAGATCAAATAAAATAAATAGAGAGGTAGATAGGTACATACATACATACATACATACATACATACATACATACATACATACATAGATCTTTTCTTTTAAAAGTGAGTCAGGGTCTGGTGATGTAGCTTTGTGGTAGAGCGCTTGCCTAGCATGCATGATGACCTAGCATGCATGATGACCTAGCATGCATGATGACCTAGCATGCATGATGACCTAGCATGCATGATGACCTGAGTTTGAGCTCCAGCACCACAGGAACAAATGTGATGCACACCTGCAATCCAACTCCTAAGAGATGGAAGCAAGAGGATCAGGGCTCCAAAACCCTCTTTGCAAGGTTCAACAAAGCAAGTTCAAGGCCATTTTGTCCTGCATAAGATCCTGGGATTACAGACAAGCACTCTTCCCCGTTGAGTCATCTCAGCTTTGATACTGCGTCTTTCAAAGTCAGACACAGAATGGTTTTGGGTGCTGTAAGTTCTAATGCAGAGGTCATGTGATGCCATTGCCTTCGGATACACAAGCTTAGAACCCCTCTAAAAAGCTGGGCATGGTCCCACACATACCTGTAACCTCATAGGTGTGGAGGGTGGAGACAGGGAGATCACAGGATTTCTGGACACTAGACTAACTCCATGTTCAATCAGAGATCTTATCTCGGGATAATAAGGTTGAGAACAATAGAACAACACGGCAGACATACTCCTTTACCTCCAAGTGATGGTACAGGTACGCATGATATAGATAAAAGATTTGTTTGATTTAATTAAGAGTTTCATTGTTATTAATTACCTGTGTGTTTTCTTTCCTTTAAAACTCTGTACCTGGAGACAAATCCTGTCACAGGAACCCACTGGACCCTCTCTTAATGCTTCAGTTCAACTAAATATAAGCAGAGCTGTCTTCTCATTTTTATGTCACTTGGGGAGGGAAAGTGTGATTTTAAAAAAAAAATAAGACTCCCTGTGGGATGTGTCACTGGGCACTTCTGTTTGTCGTGCTTATGCTGCAGGTAAAGCATTCACGAAATTCAGTCTTCGAATTAAGCTGTAACCAAGCTTGTATATTCATTAAAGGAGAAAAATTCTCCTCGACGAAGTTCAAATTGTTTATTGATTTTCATTTCTGTGTTCAAAGGAAGCCTGAGTGAGTCTGTCTCTACACCGTCCCCACGGGGCTGGGCAGCCAACAAGTGCATTGCATTTAAACCCAACTGAATGGCAACCAATCAAAACAGGAGGATTCTTCTAAAACTATATTAACAAACACCAAAGGGATGAGATTTCCAGCTCAATAAGGTTAGCTCTTAATGAGGAATAACACAGTTGCCGCAGCTGTCAATAAGTGGCAATTTAAGGGGAAAAATGAAATAAAAAAATTCAAGGAATAGGAAACCCTCTTTACCAGTGATAGGCAGCTATTTTTAAAAATTCACTTCATCCTTATCTTTAAGAATAATTGTATCGGAACTGACTCCATTGTATAATAATGGAGTAAGTGGCCCCCATGATTCATGGAGAGAGGACTATAGTCTTCCATTGGCTGATAATCATAGGTATCTACATGAATTCACTCTGAGGCCTCTCTGAAATAGGGAGATACCAGTTTACAAAAATACATAAAAAATGAGTATTTTGCATGCTAGTGCAAAACCTGAAGGTTGCATTTTATGAATGGGTGTGAAGTACTTGTGGACATTGAAGATGTCCACTATTACAGTCCTACAGCACTGCTGGGAGGACCCAGCTCTACGTATACAACCTGGGAATCATCTGCCATTGTGTCCATTTTAATTTTTAATAGTTTTCATTTAAAAAATAAATCTAGACATGCATAATTCTAAGTACAAATATACAGTAATAAAGATGTACCTTCTCTCTCAAGTTCAAGGCTGTGGCTTAAGATTCATTTTTTTAAAAAAAAAAATCCATGGTTTAGTTGTGAGTTGGTCCTGCAAGACTTGGCAAGATAATGGACACGATCTGCCTTTAAGTCAATTAGAATTAGACAATGACGCGATCCCAGTGTGGAGCAGGAGAGGAAAGCCTCTGCTTTTCAGCATCTCTAAGGCAGCATTTGGCCTCAGTTCTGCCACTGCCTCTGAGGCCTGGCTCTCACAACCCACTGTCTCTAAGGTATGGGGAAGGCACTCATTTACGCCTTAAAGGGATGCTTGAGGATAAAATAAGACACCAACGATATTTTTGCCATCTTATATCCAGAAAAAACTACACTTAATAAGAGTGGAAGTTTTATATAGAAGTGCAACCCCAGTGACCACGCAGACCCGAGTGTGCCCTACCCAACAGTATCCACTGTGAAAATCAGCCAGTGCCCTCCATAAAAACACAGCACCCCTGGAAGACCTCAAGTAATACACAAGATCCTTCTACTTGTGACTGTAAGTAAGAGGGGCTCCTACTTGGGAAGAAGTCAATTGTTTCAGTCCTCAGGGACTTTGTGCATGCATGTAACTTGGAGGAATATTGGGGATGTAACTGGAGGGATATTGGAGATGTACATGCCTGTAACTGTAAGGATATTGGGGATGTGCATGCATGTAACTGGAGAGATACTGGGGATATACATTCATGTAACTGGAGGGATATTGGGGATGTAACTGGAGGGATATTGGGGATTGATCTTTTGCTGGTGAGCAGAGGCTCCAAAAGGCCTCAAGAGCTTTGAGATGTTTGGATCTTTGTGCTTTGCCCAGAAACTTGCACAGAAGGTAATTTAAGTCCTTATTCGTTGCTGCTTCTTGAGGCGGTGTCTATATTGGGGCTCCTGTTCATTGCTTAGCTTGGGGTTCACCTTGCAATTTTCCTCTACTATTCTTCTATTTCTACTATTCTTAAATCTCTGGTGTGCCATATGGATGCGCCAGAGAAAACAGGAGTTGTTGGGCTCTCTTAGTACTAGCAATTCTCACTTCCAGGCTCTTCAAGATTCTTGTAGGCTTTATTGTACTGCACTTTCTCCCAGTCCTGAGCTATTTCATACCAGACTTAAAAATCAAATACCCTACCTTCAAGCAATCCAAAACTCTTTGGAATGGTCCCACCATTTCTGCCTTTCCATCCCACAGAGACCTTTGCTCTCACAGATGGTTTGAAGCCACAACTCCCTAGCGTCAAACCCCTTGCTATTAAGCCTGGACCCTGTCATTGATTACATTGGTCTGTTGCCTACCAGTGCCTATTGTCCAGTCCAGACTCCCTGGGATTTTCTCCCTCCTCCCCTAGCATCATCATTGAACCCTGCTTGCCTGCCCCTCTTTGTAGGACCAACGTCAATTTAGTCTTTCTGCAAACATCCCACTGACCCTTCTTTGTTCCTGAGAAGAATTCTTTCAGGCCTTCTCTTACTAAGATACAGCCCCTCATTTTCTCTCCCAGGTCTCTCTTAGAGAAGCTAAGTTCTCCTCCCTGCATAACCTGCAGTCACATCTACCATTACACACACACACACACACACACACACACACACACACACACACACACACACACAAGTTGAAAGGAACACGTTGTAAAGAGGAAAAACCATCATGGGAATGGGAGAGTCAGTATGATCCAAATGCATAAGAAACATATAAAATGTCCTACTGAATCCCACTGTTACATATAATTCATTCATAGTAGCAAACATTTTTAAAAATCTCCTTTGCTTACCACTAACAATCATTTGCTTTATTAAATCTTGTAATAAGTAGTCATTTGTTGTAAATGGTCCTACCGCCAAGAAGTGGGGCTGTTTTCCCAGTGCATGGCTCCCAGCCGCCAGCTAGCTTATGCCCGAAATAACCACACGACAATTATATTCATTTAAATACTGCCTGGTCCATTATCTCTAGCCTTTGCTTGGCTAGCTCTTGCATCTTATTTCAACCCATTTAAGTAGTCTGTAAGTCACCACGAGGTAGTGGGCTTACTGGGAAGATACAGCATGTCTGACGCTGGCGGCTTCATGGCGGCTCTCTCTGGCCCAGTCTTCTTCCCAGCGTCCTCTTCTCTTTTCCCCACCTGTCTAAGTCCTGCCCTATCAAATGACCCAGGCAGCTTCTTTATTTAACCAATCAAAACACAGAACTACAGAAGAACCCTCCTACACCAATCATTGTTTCCCCATGTAAGCAATAGTTGACCCACAAGGTTGATATCTAATCATGTGACCCTCTAGAAAGGCAGCACAGAGATACCTCAAATTCCAGGATTCCTCTCCATAAAGCAAAACCTCAGCCTTCACTGGGTCCTCGACTAGACAGTAATCCAGGGCAATCCCAGACCACAGGAACCGAGCTAACCACTCCTGGAGCAATTCCTACTCAAGAGACCGTTAGACGAGAGTGAGAAGACTGCACATCCACTTGATCCTTATCTGCATTTAATCTATGCAAATCACATGTGTATAGCTTTCAGACATTTATTTTTAATTTAATCCTTTCCATGTGTGCACCATGCCATCAGGTCCCAAACCGTGGTTATCATGGCTTTCAGAAAACTATAAATAAATGCAGGTAAACTATTTTAAACAAACCTGTGATGGACCAGCCTGTGGATCTCTGTGTCAGGATTTCAATGCCCCATGTATTATTAGCAATGACAGAAACAGGAGCTAAAAGGCCATGGTTCAAAAGGAAGTCTTTGGTGGAATACAATTTTGCAGAAAATGGCTCATTTTCAGATTGAGAGTCATGACCTATCTAAGTACAGGAACTTTCTTTATTGCTTAAAAACAAAAAAGATTTATTTATGACTTAAAAATTTTGAAGTTAATTTTTTAAAGTATTGAGTTCAGAAATAATGGGTTTAGAAACGATTAATGTCATTGATTTGAAATTAGATAAAAGCTTTGTTCTTACTGTCATTAGTTTTGAATCTACCATGTCAACTCAATCTTTGTTTGTTAATTAACTTAATTGTTTTTACTGAATAAAAATAGACTTTCACATTAATACCATCATTTATTTCAATCAGACTCATTCCCTATACTTAGAATGCATTCCATTGGCTTCTACACTATTTCCCCAATTTTCAAACAAACCAATTTTCTTCACAGGGACCATTATAATACAACAGAGGCCTCAAGGATTCTCAAGACAGATGAAAAAATTGGGGAGATGTGCTTATATATATATATCAATAAACTCTTTCCAGACCAAACTACCCTCACCAACAGAAGTATACACCGAGTACAATGTTCTAACAGACAGAAAACCAACTACCAATATGTATCTGGAAAGAGACATCACATAAATAGAGAGGCAGACATGAGCTCAGAAGAAAGAGCTAGAAAATGTGTGTGTGTCTGAAAAAAGATGCACTTCCTTTCTCCTTCAGAAAATCAGATATTAAAAAAGACCCAGTGACTGAAATGTGTATTTTAACATTTATTCATCTATGTTCCTGGAGAATAAAATGCGTCTGAATATATCCACAATGTGGCCTAGGTGACTTCGTTATAACATTTTGTTGATATGAGTCTTTGGGAAATGCCCAGGTGTGGTGACAGCATTTGTTGATAACTCGATGGGTAGGATTTGCAGCAGATCCCTAAGTTAAAGCTACATTGGAGCCAGAGTGTTGCCGAACAACTCTCAGATAGGGGAGGTCCATTCATATCATGGAAAGAAGCTTCTAAAAGACAAGAGCTGTTGGTCTATGTGGTGCGGGAGAATCGTCTGTATTCTGTCAATCATGTTTTAAATAAATGCTGATTGGCCAGGCAGGGAGTATAGGCGGGAAAACCAGACCAGAAGTAGATGGGAGAACAGGAGAATTTGGGAAGCAGGAAGCTCCCTTGGCATTCCTACGCAGACCACCAAAGAGGCAACATGTAAGCTGCCCAGCTGAGAAAAGGTACCAGCCATGTGGTTAACATAGATAAGAACAATGGGTTAATATACGTTACAAAAGCTAGTAAGAAGACTGAGCTAATGGGCCAATCAGTTTCTAACCTAATGTAGACTCTCTGTGTGTTTTTCTTTGGGGCTTGCCAGCTGTGGGGTACCAGGCAGGACAGAAACTCCAACAAGCAGGACCCTCATGTTACATCTATGTGCATTGAATGAGGGAGGGTCCCACATGTTATGAAAAGACATTATTAGTGCCTCAAGGAGAGATATCAGTCCCCATAAAGCTTGTTATCAAACAGAATAAAATGCAGAGACAGTGCTGTGTTCTTATAGCTCAGATGGGAGTGGGCTTCCCATTGAAGTAGTCAGTTAAAAACAGAACGTTAGACTCTTGGCAACCAAGACTTCCAAGGTAAACAAGGAGCTGGGGAGATAGTTCAGTCAGTAAAGTGCTTGCCTCCCAGGCAGAAAGACCCATATGAAAGCCAGGTACAGAGCTACATGCCTGTAGTTATGGCACATGGTCAGCAGGGACAGAAAGATCTCTGAGATTCTCTAGGCAGAGGGCTAATCTAGCCAAATCATAAAGTTCCAGGCTCAGTAGAAGAGCCTGTCTCAGAAAACAAGATAGATGGTAATTAAGGAATACATTGATGCTGACTTTTGATCTCTATCCAGAGGCAAACACAGAAACTACATAAAAGTGTACCCAAACATGTAGAAATAAGAAACAAGAAGTTGCGCCTATTTTATGAACTTGTCTCCACCCTCTCGATTGAGAGTTCCATGGCAGTAATCGTGTGGAGTTTTGTATCTGTGGTGCTTCCTGGCTCATGAGCATCCCAAGAATTGATGCATTAAAACTGTCTCAGTTCTTAGATGGAGACAAAATGATCTCCTTCCAAGGCGATACCCTAAACTATTCCACCACTGTCTGCATCCGTCCTCAGTATGCACCCTGGCCACAGGCCACTTGCTGCAAAGTAATTTGATCTTAAATCCCATTTGTGTGCAATCTTAGAGCTTATGAGCTAAGGTTTCTTTCCAGGGTCCTGCTATACTTGTTCTCACAAAATGAACTTTTCTTGGGAGATTTGTCTTTAACTGCTGCCTTCTGGGTGGTGACATCATCAGGGTGAACGCTGGGTGACATTTCCCACCCCTGTCCCCTGTCCTTACCCTGTAACTGACCTACAAACTTTTTTTTTTTGAGTTTGTGTTTTGTTTTCTTAAGATTCCTGTTCTGAGCCTCAGCACATTTGCCTGGAGATCCTGACCCTGGACAAGCTCTTGAGTCATCCTTAATCTCTCTGAAAGTAGATCTCACTGTGTCCTGAAAGACCCATCCCAATCTGAAAGTACTCTTGGGGGAGTTAATAGCAGAGCCACTCTCTGGAGGGACAGATGACTGCTGTTGTTTTCATGCATTGTTCTCTATGGCTCTCGGCCCCTAACATGGGAGCTATCCTCCCACCAGGCCAGACACTGGACAGTGACCCTCAGATATGGCTGTTTACTATATTCTTTTCTAGGTGACATTGTAGTACGTGTCACCTCTAGCTGGACCCTCAGCCCTGATCCATTCTTTGTACAATACTGTGCCTTTTGTACCCACGTATGCTGATGGTTTTATCTATATATTTTTCTATTTACTTCTCCCCATTATTTTTAAAGCAAATTCTTTCCTAAAAGATCTATCTTGTCATATCAATTTTCTTTGTTAAAAAAGTATTTTAAATGGTTTTATTTTTATTTTTAATTCAAATATAATTAAATCATCCCCCCTTTCCTACCCCAAATTCTTTCCACATACTTTCCTTGCTCTCTTTCAAATTCATTTGACTTCCATTTCTATAATTGTTGCTACGTATTCTGGTCGGTTGAATGAGAATGGCCCACATAGGCTCATATATTCGAATGCTTGGTCCCCAGTTGGTGGAACTGTTGGGGAAACATTAGGAGGCGTGGCCTTATTGGAGGAGGTGTGTCCCTGGAGGTGGGCTTTGAGGTTTCAAAAGCCCAGCTCTTCCCAGGTAGTCCTCTCTCTGCTTTGTTCTTGTGGATCAGATGTGCAGTCTTGGCTTCTGTTCTAGCACCATGCCTGCCTTCCTGGTGCCATGCCCCCCACCATGATGGTCATGAGCTCCAACCCTCTAGAAACATGAGCCCCAAATTAAATACTTTCTTTTATAAGTTACTTTGTTCATAGTATTTTTCAGGGCAATATAAAAGATTGTGTGTGTGTGTGTGTGTGTGTATAGTTTTTCTTCATTACTTTTACATTTATATATTTAGAACTATATACTTAACATAAAATATATATTTTATATTTATTAGAGATATTAAATATATATGTAAATATATATTTTAAATATATAAGTAGAACCTGCTCAGTCTCTACAATGTTGCTTGTATGTTTTTATGGTTAATCAATTGATGTGATCTTCCCTGGAGAAGACTATTTCTCCTGCTCTCAATATTACTTGGCTGCCTATAGTTCTTTGTCTAAGACTGAGGCTCCATGAGAGGCTTCCCCCACTTGGCTTAATCTTTTATGACACTCTTGAAAAAAATTCATGAACATTACAACAGACATTGATGCTGAAGTTGGAGAAAGATGGTCTAAATCAGTGGTTCTGAACCTGTGTGTCACAACCCCTTTGGGGGTCGAATGGGGATTTCACAGAGGTTGTATACTGGATATCTTGCATAGCAGGTATTTTTATTACAATTCATAATAGTAGCAAAATTATAGTTATGAAGTATTGATGAAGTGTGAGGAGCCACACTCACTATTCGCCATTACAAAATGGCGCTGACATCCTGTGTTCCCAAGCGGTAAACAAGCTTGCTGCGCAGACGCGAAGGGATTTTCCATTCCGTGTGCTCTGCCTCTCCCGTGGCGTCATCTCGTGCGATGGGTTGCAGCCAACCAGGGACTGACACGTCCTAAGC
>JAQHUG010000006.1:11948127-11960520 GCA_028555095.1 Dicrostonyx torquatus
CCTGCACCATCTTAAGGAAGCAGGGGGAGGGCGGTGGGGTAGTGGGGGAGCGGGAGGGCCGGGAACAAGGGGAGTAAATGCAAATTTTTCTTTTAACAATATAAAAAATAAAAAATAAAATTAAAAAAATAAAATAAAAGAATAATGCTATCATTTGGTAAAAAAGTATTCTTAAGCTTTTTTTTTTCTACCCGAAGAGGAGGCCTATCCTTTTCTCTGATTCTTGCTTCCAAATGAGGCTGTTTGCCAGTAATAAGGTAGTTAAGAATTCAGATTCCGATGCGGAATGGGGGGTGGTCCAAAGTCCCTCTCTGCTGGCAGCTAATTTATGGCAACGCTGAAAGCTCTCTGCCAATCACAATTACAGTCACAACATCCGACTAGTATCATGGGTCGTATAACCAAGTCTTCAAGGAGAGGGTGACAAGATGGATTGAAGTTTAATGGATTTATGGTATCAGACAATGAAGAAGAATACCTGTCTGGACTAACCATAAACTTTTCTTTAGCTGCAATTAACCTCGTGCTGAAATTCTGTGTGGAGCCCCCTAAGTGGGGAAGCAATGAATGCATAATTGGAGCTGGGGGGGGCCTCTCTTTTTAAAAAAAAAATGAATGATTTCACCAAAGAATAAAACATTGTACTATATTCAGAATATGACTTAGGTCATATTTAGGAACTTCAGCTGACAAGGTCAGACTTGCTAGCTTTTGTCCCAGTACCAAAGAGGAGAGTGCCATAATATCTCTTTTTATTCCAAACACTTGCTAAATAAACAAACATGAATATCAGAAGAATGCTGTTGTGTTGTCATCATCCTTATAAGCTGTTTTCCTTCAGCCATCTCACATTCACTCCTCGGTATGAGGGCACGCACAGGCTCCACAGGTGTATACCCAAGTGCTGAATCACGTGCCTAGTGTGCAAGGCTCCACGTTTGCACTCAAACACTGGAAACAAATTAATTAATAAAGCAATTCTAGACACTATCATTCATAAAAATCAGTGTCCGGTCCCTAACCAGGTAGGTTCTTGTGGAGGTCCGAAAATATGAGCCTATTTCCGTTGACCAAAGGTTGAAACTTCCACCTCTAGTTCCTCCGTGGTTATTGTGCTTCTACCTCAAACAAAGGTCCCACCTAGAGGTAGGTCTGAGAGTTCACTCTCAAGGTTATTGTCGTCAGGTGTGGCTAGTAGAGAGTCTAAGGAGCCAAGTAAGGGTCCAGTTCCTTTATAGAGATAACTTTAGATTCTACCCAGGGAGTGGTTTGCCTAGGGAATGTTCTGGTCTAGGGTGTGTGTGATTTGTTTTGTTCTAGCGACAGGAATGTTTAATTACGAATGTAGCCCGCAAACTGGTATGTTCACTTTCTTGTATCATGGTGATGTAGTTTGTTTTGTTTGTTGTTTTGTTTTTTGCCTTACTCTTACCTTGTAGAATTGGAGTATTTTAAGCAGTTGGAAATTAAATGCAGGTCAATTTTCAGTACGCACTGGAATTCCTGTCTGATACTATTCTGTTTCTCCATTTTATTCTTTTCATTCGCGTCTTAACAGTCTTTACTATATTTCTAAATCCCCACACCTCTACCCTGGCGAGAGGGATTTTTTTCGAGGCTGGTCCCCGACAAGTCCTCCATCTTCTCCAGGAAGAATTTAGTCCTGTGCCATTTGGGTTCTACTACCAGGTGGGAAAGGGGATAATCAGTCCAATTCTGAAAGAGGAGAACTGGAGCTCTTACCTCTTCCTTAGTATTTCTGATCTTTCTACATTCTTGGTTCCTGATTGTTAACCTGATGGTTTATTCCTGATACTTGCGGGAACCTTCCCTGCAGACTCCTAGAGAAGTCTCACCTCTTTCCTATCTGGGTCTCAGTTTTGGACCCACAGTTCCTTCCATAGCCTTCCCCCGCCCCATCCCTTTAGATGATCCTAAAGTGTGTTAAGCACCCTAGATCATGGTCCTACATTTCTGATAGCAACTAACACAACAGCTTGGAAAGCGGGCTGGGTTAGCAGACGTTATGGATATACTCTTTTGTTTCGGGATTCACGATTTGGTAATTTTGCTGTGTAACGACAGAAATACTTATTGGCAGCTAACTGTGTTAGTCACTTTTCTGTGGCTGAGTTAAAGTACCCTGACAAAAGCAACTCAGAAGAGAAAGGGGTGTCCTTTAGCTCACAGTTCTAGAGGAGAAGGCAAAGCAGCAGGAGCATGAGGCCAACCTACCCGGCAGGAAACAGAGAAATTCGGCTTCATCTGCACACAAGGAGCAGAGAATGGAAGGGGTGTGCTAGAAAAACCTCAAAGCCCACCCACAACAAGGCTCCACCTGTACAGAGCCACCAACGGGGAACCAGTTCTTCATTGGAGCCACCACAGTAGTCTGAATGATAACCCAGATTACAGAATGAGAGGCACCAAGCATAAAGTCACATTTGAATTCTATCACACAAAAACCTGGGTTTGAATTTTATAAGTACCAAATCTTCAATGTGTGTGTGTGTGTGTGTGTGTGTGTCTGTGTGTGTGTGTGTACACACACACTTCTATTTTCATTTGGGAACTATTCTCATGAGGTCAAAGAGAACACAAATGATTTCCAACCCTTTCCTCCCTCAGCTTTGGTGAGAGGAAAAGGTACTTGGTGAAAATTTACCAAGGACAACATGAAGACATTTCTGAAGACACTGGGAAGCTCACTGCCCAGAGAAGTGGCTAAATGCCTCTGAAAAGAGCCGATTCACACCTGAAGGTAGTGTGCGTGGGAACGCGCGTGTGGGACACACTCTTGAGAAACCCTGGTCAACAAGTGTTCATGGTCTGCTGGTCTGCCAGTCATCAGTCTTCGAGGAACTGGCTGTGTAGATTTCCATAGTGTTTTCTTATCTGTTTCCTAGAAGTCTTGCCAAGCTCTGGGTTGAACACATGGACCCTCATAAATGATTCATCGTAAATTGCTTGGAACAATCACAAAAAACAGTTTCAGAAGTCTGGGGGAAGATAGACAAGGTTTCTATGAAACAAAGGAAGGACAGGAGGCTCTGTTTCCCTGCAAGGTGCCAGACAGAAATTAATATTAGAGCATCATGAGGGGCACAAATACTATGAGAGGGACCAGCCACTTGTTAATTGAATTGGAGGCTCAATTCGTGAGCTAGACCCCCCCATACCTGACACTACCGAAGTGCCAAAGATCCTGAGACTGAGCTGGGTCGTAGACCATAGAGGAAAACCTGCTATTATTCTGCTAAACGCAGAACAAAGAAATGATGCCTGATCACAGGCTGCTATACACAAGGTTGAAAGCATCACTCAACCCTCATCATTGAAGACTCTTCTTACAGTCGATGGAATCAACACCGAGACCCACAAAAGGGCAATTTGCAGAGAGTGAGAGACTTCAGAGCATGCAACTTTAAACGGGATGTCTTTCCAAGGAAACGGCATCTTCCAGACACAACAGGACTGATACACATATGGACTCATGGAGACTGGGGCAGCATGCAGAAGATCTGCATAAGAGCAAGCCACACAAGACCTCAGCGTGGAGAGAGGAGAGTGAGCACCAAGTCTCTCTCCTAACCAAGACGCCATCAATAGCTGCTGGGAAAGGGAAACCAATTTCCTCAATAGAGCAACACTGGGTATATCGACCACATTCCAAAACAGACCCCATGCTCAAGAGTAGCTGTCCAACACAAGACAGGTTTCATGGTGTGTGTGTGTACAAATACACGTGTGCTTTGTTTTATTTATTTATGTCTTTTTTGTTTTTCTATATGTGAGAAAGAGAAAGAGCATGCAACTGTACGCCTAGGGAAGTGGGGAGGATCTGGAGGAGTTTGGGGAAGGGAAAGAATATTAGAATATGATCACCATATACTATATTAGAAAGCCAATCAAAAAGAAAAGAAAAACATGAACCAAAAAGGGGGGGGAAGTGCAGGGTCAGCCAGCACTGTGTGTGTGTGTGTGTGTGTGTAAGAACTACATGGACCTGCTAGAACCTTCTTCCCAGTCACAGGATATGAATGCCATCACAGAGAAGAAAAATAAGAGACATACTACATCAAAGGAAGCCCCTAGAATCAAGGGTTCAGCTAACCATGGGCACAAATTGTCCCTGACTCAGTCAGGTGACCTGTCTCATCCCACGCTCTTGGCGATCAAGGAGCAAGTGGAAGGTGATGCTAGAAGGGCCATGTCTACGTGAAACTACGGAAACAGGCTGAAACATATTTTCCTTCCAACAGGGAAACAGGAATGTGAAATCAGGTTTGTTTGTTTGTTTTCTTACCTTGCATGTGGCTGAATTAACACAGGTCCCTCCAACCAAGGCAGAAAACAGATGAGACACCTAAAGAATTTTTTGAACAACTTGATTTTAAGTAGGCAAAATACAAGACCCAAACCTATATCTCATGAAAAAAAATGTAAATTTTCAATATGCTGTAAAATTCACTCTTGTTGGTAGTCATAAAGACTAATTTCCCTTTTCTTTCTTTTCTTTTTTTTTTTTTTTTTTTTGGTATTTTGAGACAGCAGTTCTCTGTCTAACTTTGGAGCCTATCCTGGCACTAGCTGTCGTAGACCAGGCTGACCTTGAAGTCACAGAGATCTGCCTGCCTCTGCCTCCCGAGCGCCACCACCACCCAGGGAAAGACTAATTTTCTTAATATTTATTAATGAGATACAATTTGAAATTAACCATTTTATCTGTTTTTAATGTTGCTATAATAGAATGTCCTGGTAAAAGCAACATGAAAGGAAGGGTTTTTATGGAGCTCACAGTTTGAGGGCATAGTCGTCACAGTGGGGAAGTCCTGGCATCAGGACATGGTCATGCTGTCAACGGTCCCAAAGCAGAGAATGCTGAGTTCTTATTTTCAGCTTTCTCCTTTTTACACAGTCCAGAATCCCTGCCCAGGGAATGATGCCACCCACAATGGACAGGTGTTCCCTTCTCAAATCACCTAATCAAGATAATCCCTGACAGGTCCATCTCCCAGCTGATGTTCGATCTCATCAAATGAAACAGTTGAGTTTAACACCGCCCTGCAGGGCACTTATGCATTAAATGGGGCGCAGAGGTTGATAACACCAGTGTTGATAAATATGCAGCAAGTACATCCTATAGCTTCCTGGTCGTACGATGGTACAGCCACACTGAAAAGAGCTCAGCAGTCGTTTTAAAGGGTTAAGTGTTTATTTACCTTATATTTAAATAATTTCCACCCCAGATTAATCACCCAAGAGGAATGAAAACATATGGCTCCCACAAAACTTGCACATGACTGACTACACAGCCGTTTACTTAAAATAGCAAATGCTGAAAATAACCCCAGTGATTAGAAGCCAGTGTGGTCACATGAAAAGCTGTGGAGTACCCACAGCCCCAGCCTGAAAATAGGAAGGGCAAGCTGCGAACATGCACAGCAATCTCTTTGAACCCTCAAAGCGTTGCCCTTAGTGAAAAAGGCTGTTTATAAAAGATACTCTCTCTCTTTTTTTTTTTTTATTTATTTTTCGAGACAGGGTTTCTCTGTGGCTTTGTAGCCTGCGCTGAAGCTAGCTCTTGTAGACCAGGCTGGTCTCGAACTCACAAAGATCCTCCTGCCTCTGCCTCCCAAGTGCTGGGATTAAAGGCATGCACCACCACTGCCCGGCTAAAAGATACTCTCTTTTTTCAATATTTTTCTCAAATAGGTAAAATGATAGTCACAGAAAGCAGATTAAATGGAGCAGGGAGTTATAGGCATATAGGTGTTGATCGACAGGGGGAAGAGAAAAATTTGGGTGATGATAAGAAGATATTCTGGGTGATTCGTTTTTGTTTGGTTTGAGTCAGGGTCTTGCTCTGGCTAGTCTGCAAACTGGAGGCAATCCTCCCGGCTCAGCCTCCTAGTGCTGGGATTACGGTACTAGGCACCACATCTGGCTTGGGAAGGGCCCTGTGTTGATTTTGGCGACTATAACTTGTTAACACGCCTGAAGCTGGCATGTAAAGTGAGTAGATTATAATTCACATATATTCACTTCCACAAGCTATGCTGCAAAGACCAGCATCTCCGCTCCTAGAGCATCCCAACTCCCAGGATCCTGGAGTTCAGAAACTGCCACCGTGTCCAGGCTTTTCCATCTTTGGTAAAATGGGGACTGGAAAAAATGCCAGCATAGAATTAGCAGCTGACGGATCTTGCTTATATGAACACAATTTAGTGAAATTCCTGTGCTTTTAGGTATGGAATTGAATGGAGGCTTGCCTGTCTACAGATACCTTTGTACTTAAAAAAAAAATACTTATGTCGTAGTTTAGGCCTTTAAATGTCCCCCATAGGTCATGTGCTTGAATGGTTGGTCCTTATTTGATAGCAGTTGTTTTGAGACTATGCAACCCATAGGAGGTGGTGTTTTAGTGAAGAAAGTGAGTTTCTGGGTGGGTCCTGAGTTTCATAGCCCAGATGCCTTCCTGTCCACTATGTATCTCGCTGCTCAAAAGCAAGGAGAGGAGTCCCAGCCATATACTCCTGACACCACGGAGCCACCTGCTACCATGCCTTCCACTCCATGACAGACTGTATCCCCTCAAACTGTGAGCCCAAATGAACCCCTCCTCCCTGAACCAGCTTCTTATCCCAACAATGTTTGATCCCAACAATGAGGAAAGTAACTACCTCAACACACAAATGAAAATCCTGTCATTTAATCATTTGCTTAAACAAACAACCAAAACTACCAAAAGAAGGTAATGACAGTTTACTACTAAACTGTAAGAGTTAAGCACAATTCTTTTCACGAAGGAGACCAATTAATGACAAATCTTCCTAGTAGTGGAGGAGACAATTGAAATATTTGTAAGATTCCGCAGGTTAATAACAATCAACACTAAGTTTTACAAATGCTTCAAGTCCTCTTGTGATAGGCAAGGCAGGATCAAGTGGGTGGGGGGTGGGGGGGTGACCCTGTCGAGGGGAGCCAGGGCTTCCTCCCTCAGACACCACTGTGTTATCTGTTCTGTGCAGGGTCAAGTGGGTGGGGGGTGGGGCGTGACCCTGTCAAGGGGAGCCAGGGCTTCCTCCCTCAGACACCAATGTGTTATCTGTTCTGTGTTGTTATTTCTGCAGAAGCAGTACCTGTCAAATGTGAAGGTAAAAATGGCTTTGATAAACAAGTGTGGCTAGGCTGATGCTGATAAGATGGTACAAAATACCTCTTTTTCAGGTCACTGTGACAAAGACAGGCTCTGAATTTTCATTTCCTAGAGTTGAGAGGGCATTTGGCCCAGTCTGGCTCCTCTTCCTGGGCTGATTTTACCTTCCTAATATTTCTCTGTAAAAGAATCAACCTTCCAGTAGCATCTGACACTGCAGACTCTACAGCGGTGGGTGGTTTCTGCCGCTTTCTGTAGATTCCCTTCTACTGTTCTCCCTTCATCTTTTTTTTTTTTTTTATGTTTGCAAACTTTTAGTTTAAGACAGAAATCAGAGAGGACCTGGTCCAATTACTTTTTTCTCTCCCATTCTTCCCAGAATGCCTAGCACACAGTAGGAGTTCATTAAGTAATTAAGCACCTTGCTTTTAAGCTCTGGCGTATTTTGATGGCATAAGACTATCTTTCCCAGAAAAGAAGTCTTCTGACCATGTTCTCCGGGTTCTCTGACTGTCCCTCAGGTCCAGGTAGCTACAGAGACAGTTGAAAGTGTGTGAGCTGCCAGGCGGTGGTGGCACACGCCTTTAATCCCAGCACTCAGGAGGCAGAGGCAGGCAAATCTCTGTGAGTTCGAGACCAGCCTGGTCTACAAGATCTAGTTCCAGGACAGGATCCAAAGCTACAGAGAAACCCTGTCTCAAAAAATCCAAAATAAATAAAGTATGTGAGCAACTGTTAAAACTGTTGCTGTCTATAGAAGGTGGGCTGGTACACCTGTGAGTTCACCAGTCCAGAAGCACCCTGCATGGGGGTGCAGGGTTTTCCCATTACATTTAATTAAAAGATCATTTTTATGACAATATCATACAAGGGGTGATAAAAGGATCATAAATTGCTTCATGAGGTCACCAAGAAAGTTCTAATGCCCCATTAGCTTTCATTGTTCTGTCCCTAGATATCAACACTCATTTTTATCACAAAGTACATGAAACAGATTGGCCTTTCTGGATGCAGTACACAAACGACCCCCTGCCAAACCCTTTCTGAGCACATTTCACATCCTACACTTATTACTGCCAAGGGCAGAAATAAAATGTGAGCAATCCGTTAGATGCTGTAGAAAGATGACGTTCTGGAATGTTATCAACGTCAGTGCTTTGATAGCTAGAAGCTCACATGTTGTGGAGCCAATACCGCAACTTCAGCCTCTTGGTTTTCAATATAGAATTACAACCCAAGACACACCTCGGGAATCTCTATACAAATCAGAAGTCCGGGGAACAAGGCTGATCCCTGCTTGGTGCAAGCCCCTGTGTTTATTATTGAGCCTGGAAGGGAAAGTTATTTTGATTTTGTTATTTGTAGAACTATAGATGAGCCTGCAAAGATTCATTTGATCATAGGCATTGATAAATGGTTTTGGGGGAGATGAGGTAGCCCAGTGGGTAAAAAACACTTGTCACCAAATTCAAGTTTAGCCCTGAAACCCAGGTGGTAGAAGGAGAAAACCAGTTTGTGCAAATTGTCCTCTGACCTCCACACACACAAACATGATGTCATCTGTGCACTTGCAGGTATATACATAGACATACTCACACACACACATAACATATATGTAATACACACACACACACACACACAGGAGTGGGGGGTAAACAAATGCAAAACTTTTGAGATAAAAGTTTTTATATAGGGTCAAAGCAAAGTCCATAAAATATCAGCCTTGGATTTACAAAGGGGCACCAGTTTCCTGTGAAGTGGTTGAGTTCTCTGTCATCTTTGCTTGGTTTGGACACATACTACTTACTATTCACAGAGCTCACAGTGTGGAGGAACTTCCAGAAGCCTGGCGGCCAACTAGCTTCAGGAAGCACACATCTCTAGGATCCCCATAAAGTGATTTTATTAAGACCTTCATTGAAAACCTTGAGTTTTTTTTTTTAATCACCTGGTTTGCTCTTCTTTCCAAAAGAAATGACCCGCCAAAACTGTCTGTATGCGACAAGAAGATAAAAATTTCAATTAAGCTCAGTGCTGTCATAAGAGAGCTTGGGATAATCCACATTACATATTGATGTCTATCAGCCTCGAGACCACAGCCATGATTCATTCCTGGTCCCTTTGGTAGGTTTGGCAGGCACCACACCCAATAAAGACCTAATTGTATTAATTTATGCCCTATCAATTATACATTCAAATTCCCCAGATAGATTGTCAGATTTTTTTCACTATTTCCCAAAATGTATGCCTATTACTGCTATTGGACATATAGTTGAGATGTCAGGAATGGAGATTTAAAGAACATGACTTAAAAGAGGAGGGCTTCCTTGATTTATACACGTTGTATTACATGTGGGGAGAAGAGCAGCATATGAAGCACTTTCTAGAAAGCAAGGGGTGGAGACCATTTCACTCCCTTTGTTCTGTTTAAACCGTTATTTAAATCAAATACTTTTGTCTGTTTGTACAGTACCCAGATATTGTTATTGGAAGCAATTGCTTGTTTTGTCCCTTAAGATGCCTTACTTGAATAAGACTTAATAGGCTTATTAAATTTGGCTAATTTGCCTCCTCTTTTTGTTCTGTGGCTGAAGGTCGTGTGAGGGTCTTTGAAGCATCCATGTCCTGTCTTTAGGGATGGTACCTGAAATGTGTGTCTCCAGGCAGGCACAAGCTCCTGTACATGCAAGAGAATCTTTCTACACAGGCAAAGGAACCTTGGGAGACAGATATATGATGGGCTGTTCTACCTTTAAGGTAATTCGAATTAGAAGATACTGAAAGGTGGACTGTTAGCTAACCTGAGCCAGAGGTTAAGTTCATCCAGTCTAACTCCACATCCTTCCGCTTTCTCATTCCCCCAGTGAGCTCTCCACCATGTTTATACTTGTATGGCATTAACCTCTCCTATCAGACAACTGACTTTGGTACCATAATTCTGAAGTAGGCCAAAGCTAAGCCTTTCCAAAGACAGAAAAGAGTACCTGGAACCATTCAAACTCCATTGATCACTCTTAAACAAAACTAGAGAGTTTACAAATGGCCATGAAGTTCTGGTGGGAAAGGCATGTGTTGTAAATAGGGGAGAGGTGTGTGGGTTGTATGTTCCCCAGCCGCCGCCACTGGCCCGCTCAGCGGCTGGCCGCCTGCACCCAAAATAACCACGTGAGGACGGTATTCATTTAAACTCTGCCTGGCTTATTATCACTAGCCTTTTCCCGGCTAGCCCTCACCTCATAAACTAACCCATTATAAAAGTCTGTAAGTCACCACGTGGTGACGTACCGGAAAGGTCTAACCTGCATCCATCTGCGATGGTGGCTCGTGGCGTCTGGCTCACTTCCTTTCTTCTCCTCCCAGAACTTTCGTTCTGTCTACTCTGCCCACCTAAGGGCTGACCCATCTTATAAGCCAGGCAGCTCTTTATTCAACCAATAAGAGTAATATAAAATACAGGAGAACACTCCCACATCAGGCATGAAAAAAGGATGCCATTATAGATCATGTTAAGGACATAGTTAATAGTGAATGCCACAAGATGAGTAAACAAATCTCACTTTGTTGAAAGGACCTGGAAAATGACCCAAGGGAAGTGATTTTGAAGCTCAGGGTTGCTGGCAGAGGCTTCTGCCCCCCTGGTCCTGCAGGCATTTAGTCCCAAAGAAATACACAGAGATCCATGTTAAGTATAAACTTGTTGGCCTATTAGCTCAGGTTTCTTATTAACTCTTTCTTACATCTTAAATTAGTCCATTATTCTTGTCTATGTTAGCCACAGGGCTTGGTACCTTTATCAGAGAGGTATTCTCATCTTGTTTGCTCTGTGTCTGGGAGATGGCTGCAGACTGCATCTTTCCTCTTCTCAGAAGTCTGTTCTCGTCACCCCACCTATACTTCCTGTTCTCATTGCCCCGCCTCTACCTCCTGTCTGGCTACTGTCCAATCAGTGTTCTATTAAAATACAGGTGACAGGGTATAGACCAGGGTCCCACAGTACTCCCCCCACCCCTTTTCTTCAAAACAAGAACTCTGAATCAAGTCTCCTTTGTTTATCTTTTCTCCTGACTCAGTTTTCTCTCTATTTTGAAGTCTATTTTGTTAGATATTAGGATAGCTACACCAGCTTGTTTCTTAGGTCCATTTGATTGGAAAAGTTTTTTCCCAACCTCTATTGGAGTTTCCTCTGAGTTCTACATCCAGAACAGTTTCTAGACTGCTAGCTGAGATGATCAAGCCTCACAGAATTTTCCAGTCAGAACTTGTGTAATTCTAAATTTTCTTTAGGACCCCATAAGATTATGAGTGCCCCCAATCAGCAGGAAGTAACCTGGAAAGCTACACCCGCATTCCCAAAAAAATGGATTATGGATGCTTGCCTTTGTTTAGAATGTTGGTTACAAGTTGTTACGGATAATGGTCAGGAGAAAAACTAAACAGAGGAGATTCAATTCAGAGTTCTTGTTTTGGAAAAAGGAGGGAGGGTGCTGTGGGACAATGGTCTGTACCCTGTCACTTGTATTTTAATAAAATTACTATTGGCCAGTTGCCAGGCAGGACATATAGGTAGGGCAACCAGACAGGACATAGAGCCAGGGCCAGGAAGATGAGAACAGGAGAATTCTGGAAAGGGGACAGCTCAGTCTGCAGTTGTCACCCAGCTGTAGAGGAAGCAAGATGAGACTGCCTCACTGATAAAGGTACCAAGCCACATGGCTAACACAGACAAGAATAATAGGCTAATTTAAAATGTAAGAATTAGTTAATAAGAAGCCTGAGCTAATAGGCCAACAGGTTTATGATTAATGTAGACCTCTGTGTATTTCTTTGGGACGAATGGCTATGGGACCAGATGGACAGAAACCTCTGTCAACACAGGGTAGGGTAGAAAGAAGAGTGATCCAAAAACACCTGTTACCACCATGTCTTGGAAACTATAAACTCACAAGGGCAGCGAGAATAAGAGAAGAAAAGACAGCAAACATGTGGACAAGGCATTGGAAGCTGGCAGCTTTATTTGAAGCTTTGCACTTAAAATGCAGAGGGTATAATGAGTTCTCTATGGGTAGTGAACCAGAGCAGCCTGTATGAGGGGCCGGTGCTAGAGTTTGGGTGTGAACATTCCACAGAACCATATGCTGAAGACTTGGGCCCCAGTTGAGTACCACTAGGAAGTGATAGAGACTTTAGGGAGCGATGCCTGTGATGAAGTCTTTTCTAGAGACTTGGGCCCCAGT
>JAQHUG010000006.1:11962303-11985806 GCA_028555095.1 Dicrostonyx torquatus
CAAGGGGAGTAAATGTAAATTTGGCTTTTAACAAAAATAAATAAATAAATAAATAAATAAATAAATAAATAAATAAAAAAGAGATCTTTTATCTCTAACAAATCTTCAGACCAAAGGGGAGAGATGCTGTCTCCACAAATCCTCAGACTCCACACTCCACTGAGATCCTGTCTCTTCCCCTTTATATTCCTCCCTCCACCCAACCATATCACTCCTGTCTCCACCTCCCTAGTGCTGGGATTGAAAGTATGATCCCAAATGCTGGGATCACCTTTGTGTGAGTTCTGTTTCTCTTTTAGGCAGATTCAATCTTGTGTAGCCCAGGGTGGCCTTGAACTCACAGGGTTCCTTCTGCCTCTATCTCCCGAGTCCTGGGATTAAAGGTGTGTGCCAACACTCCATGACCAAAACTGACTAGTTTTGCATACTGATCTTCAGGCAAACTTTATTTGTTAAAACACAAATAATGTACCACTATAGCGAGATGGGAGGTAATCTAGCTCACAGAGGCAGACTAGAAAGGCTGTGTAAGGACTCTCCACTAACACAGCATCTGTTTCCAGCCAAAACCCCTCCTCTCCCTGACACAGGCTTTTGGCCAAGGAGCCCAACAGGGACCACATAGGAAAGCAGCCATTACAGACCAAACTGTGGTAGTGGAACCAGGTAAACTTCCTCCTAAGTAACCCGGCTACCTTTTATCTTGTTCGTCTTGAGGTCTCTGAGGAGCTCTAGCCTTTCCCCTTTTGCCTCCCATCTCTTGTTTTACATGGTTCTGTTAGCCACCTACTGTGAAGCCCAGATGAGCTTGCGCATGGATGCCCCTAGACCGTCTCATGCACGGCTCAAACATTCCCTAAGTTCTCTCGTCCTGTGGGAAGCAAAGTCTGTACAGGTTTCCTTTCATCAACCCCCTGCTGCCATTATTGATGACAAACTCATTCTTCAGCTGTGTCAAATTCCTCCCCACACCACGTGCCGCAATGGTACCAGATCTGAAAATATGCATAACATCCTTAAATATTTCACTGGATGAAAATGGGGTTTTCCTGTGTTCATAAGGAAAAAAAAAACATTTGAGCTACCTTTAACATTGCCTCCACATGGGGATTTTGGCCAGAGGCCATTATGATTATTCTAGAGTCTTCAGAATTGTCTTTCTCTACACTCACCCCATGAATTTCAGTTGTGCTCCTGTGTGTTTGCACCTCGATTCTTGGGATGCAGATCTAAGGTGTCCAGCCTGGCACCTGCAAGTTCTCTACCTGCTGTTAAGACAAGGGACTTTCCCCAGAGTCGCAGAGAGCATGGTGTGGGAGGTCCTTCAGTCTATATGTTGCCTTTATTGGTTAATGACTAAAGACCGGCTTCGCCTACAGCATGGGTGGAGGAAGGCAGAGTTAGAGAGAAGCCATGGAGCCACTGCCAGAATCAGACATGCCCCGGACTTTGCTGGTCAGTCACTGCCACATTGCGATACACAAATTAATGGAGATGGGTTAAACTAATATGTAAGAGCTAGCCAAGAAGACGCTAGAGCTAATGGGCCAGGCAATGATTTAAATAATATGGTTTCTGTGTGATTATTTCAGGTCTAAGCTAGCCAGGTGGCCGAGAACCAACAAGCGACCTCCATACAACTAGAGGAAGTGGTGGATGCTGGCATAGAATAAAGAAAACAGGGTTTGCTTCATTTTTACAAAGTGAATGGCTATACAAATGAATCTGAAACAAAGAGGAAGCAGAAAGTATAGATGAAATTATTATTCCTGGAAAGTTGGAATTTTGAATCTAATGGATCCAGAAAAAAATGGACTCAGTGGAAAAGGAGAAAAACAGTAAAGATATGTCTCATCTCATGTTAAAATAGTACATATATTCCTAAATACATAAATAAAACCTGCTCAGTCTATATAACATTACCTGTACATACATGATTTTAGGCTGTCCACTTGGTATGGGGTAACCAAGTTGGTGCTATTCTCCACAGAAGACCATTTCTCCTACTCACAGCATCCCCAGTGACCTGTAGCTCTCTGTCTAGGATTGACTCTCTGAGAATCTCTCCCCACCCCCACCCCATTCCATGTGAATAACATTTAAAAAAAGAAAGTCCATGAATCTGAGAGGGAGCAAGTGAAGTGGTACCCTGGAGGGGTTGCAGGGAGGAAAGGGAAGAGAAAAACTATGTAATTATAGCTTTTAAAAAATGCTATAAAAATACCATGCATACCCTGGTGACTTAAATAAGAAACTGACTTCTCAGTTCTGACAGCCTTCTATCGGGAGTCAGGCTTGTTGGAGTCTAGTGAGAGGCTGCTTCCTTAGCGCCGAGTCTCGCGTCAGGAAGGTCCTACGCTCCAGTGTGTCTTCCTCTGGTAACAGGGGCACGAATCTCATCATGAGACCCCACCCTTGCCTCCTTTCCTAACACCACCATATTGGGGGTGTATTAGTCAGGGTGCTGTAGTGGAACAGAACTGGTAGGAAGAGTGTGTGTGTGTGTGTGTGTGTGTGTGTATGTGTGTCTGTGTGTATGTGTGTCTGTGTGTGTGTGTCTGTGTGTGTGTCTGTGTGTGTGTCTGTGTGTGTGTCTGTGTGTATGTGTGTCTGTGTGTGTGTCTGTGTGTGTGTGTCTGTGTGTGTGTGTGTGTCTGTGTGTGTGAAGAGAATTTATTAAACTGTTTTGTCAAAATAGTAACAAGAGCAGTCTCACACCTGAAAGGCAAAGGACTCTGTAATTGTCCAGCTCAAGAGGCTGGGTGTCTCAGAAGTCACAACCTGGGACCGAAAATACGGAGGGTTCCTGGGGGAGTTCCTGGGCCTCAGGCAACAAGAGAAAGCCTGAAAATGCCAGATCTGATTTCAGGAAGGAAGCAGCGGCAACAATAACAGGGTGAACAACTTGGCAGCAAGAGGGAAGGAAGAAAGAGCAGGGAAATCCTCTGTGTCCGGGCTGCCACCAGAAGGTGCTGCTCACACTGGCCGAGACAATCCCTCCAGCCAGGCTCCCTGCTCAGGTGTTTGCAGTGTGTAGGCACTGACACTAAAACCAACCTTCACGGGGCCAAAGATCTTCAGCGTATGAGCTTCAATCCACAACAATGGGTCAGCTGGAAATAAAGCCAGTTCGTGCGTGGGTTTGTGAGTCTGTCAGAAGACCCGAAGTGTACAGATTTCCGTTCTGTTTCTTCTATGAGAAGCTCTGAAGTGAGGAGCCGGGGTTCCTGTCCAGGAACCATGATCACACCTCAGCCACAGCCCTGAGGAGAGCCGAAAGGAACTCAACCGTGTACATTTCTTACGGACAGTAGATTTTACCTTGTATCTAAAAGTCCATTACTTTTCATTAAAGATAGCTTCCTAGCCTCTTGTCAAGCGTTGTTATTCAGATTCGTGTAGAATTTAGGTGACCTGGGGTGAGTCAGTGTTGTCAGACTTTAAGTTCCCACAGTTTATGACTGATGTTTGACTGGGCATGATGGGCACAGAAACTTTCTTCAGGTGAGTAGAATAAAGCTTGGGATTTCAAGGAGTTTGCGCTGTTTTGAAGGGAGAGCTCATATGAGCAAGGTGACAGACCAGGCGCAGACCAGAGGAAAGCAAGTGACACGCTCAAGAGCCACCAAGAGCATGAGAAGGAAGCAGTCCCAGTTCGGAGAAAGCCCACTCAAGCCTCAAAGACAAGCAGAAGCCTGCCGTGTCCAGATCGGAGAAGTAGAGAACATTCCAGAATTAGTTCTGGCAAGCTAAGGTAGAGCATTTTAACTGTGATTAATAATAATGCATTAAATATTCAAAATTGTCCAGAAGACTAGATGTCAAGTCTATTGCTATGCCCCTCTAAATGCACCTGACCTTGATTGACCTCAGAAGATAAGTAAGGTCAGGTCTGGTTAGTACTTGGGTGGAAAATAGATCTTAAATGTTCTCAAACACACGCACAATGTGAGTTTGTGTATATCTTAACTGACCTGATTGACATAATCATTACACACACACACACACACACAACACACAAAGTAAATACATTACACACCTTAAATACATGCAATGTCCCTTGCCCATTACACCTCGGTAAAGCTTGGGACAGAAAGAACGTTGCAGATGCTGAAGGCACACTCGGTAGGTCCTGCCTATCTTGTAAGCATGAAGTTCTGAGTTTAGATCCTTGACAGCAGGATCAAAGCAAACCACAGCAGCGTGTGTCTGCAACCCTTGCTCTGGGGACAGAAGGCTCGCTGAGGTTATTGCCTACAGAGTCCAGTCATTGTGAGATCCGGGTTCACTGAAGACACACTGTCTCCCAAACAAGGTGAGGTAACAGTAGCAGACATCCCAAAGCCAACCTCTGCCCTCCGCGTGCATGTGGACACGAATGCACCTGCACACGCATGAACACAACCTCACCCTACACATTCACAGACTAGTCCAGATGAGGAAGCAGCAGATTCTCCAAACAACTTGTCAGATTGAATTACAGATACACTTGGGTTTCCGAGAGCAGGTTGTGGGACATTGCTGATAGGAGAGGCTCCGTGTGTGTGTTTGGGTGGGGGGTGAGGGAACCCTTGTACCTCCACCTAATATTTCTGTGAACCTAGAACTCCTCTAAAGCAATTCAACAAGGGGTGGGGGAGGTGTGACTGGAGAGAGAGACAGAGAGAGAGGCAGAGATGGGGGAGGGAACTAGAGAGACAGAGATGTGAGGGTAGGGGGAGTAGGTAGGACTGGATAGATGGCTTAGTGGTTAAGAGCTTGCTACTCTTGCAGAGGACCTGAGTTTGGTTCCCAGCATCCATATGGGGTGACCCATAACCACCTACAACTCCAGCTCCAGGGGATCCAGTGCCCTCTTCTACCCTCCGTGGGCATCTGCACACACAACATACATTCATCCAGACACATATGCACAACCATAAATAAAAACAGACAGATACAGAGAGAGGGAAGAGAGAGAGAGAGAGAGAGAGAGAGAGAAAGAGAGAAAGAGAGAGAGAGAGAGAGAGAGAGAAGAGGGGGAGGGGGAGGTCAGACCATGCAGAACTTTGAAAGCCAAGTGAGCATTCGCAGTGTCTCCCGGGCATTCTTGTCTTTCTTCTTGTCTGTTCTCTGCGACGTGCCTTTGTGGCAGCTCTCACCCACAGATGGGTTCAGTTTGTCCAAGCCCTAGATTCTGGGCGCGTCCTCTGTATGAACTGCTTTGGCCAGAGGGATGCTAGCAAACGCTAGTAACTAGAGGCTGGGGCTGACCTTGCTCTTACAGCTTGCTTCTCTGAATGAGCCCTCTAGCTCTGAGCCCACCATCGGCAGAAGCCTAGGGCAGCTTGGTGGAGGTAGAGGGCAGCTACCCCAGCTGAGCCCCTCCTCGTTGACCATGTCTATCAGGAGACGCAAAGGTGAGGCCATTCTAGCCCAGCCAGCCACAACTGAGCACTGAGAACCAGCACACTCACAGACTAAGAAAAAGAAGATATAATACTGGAAAAAGAGATATAATACTGCAGATCACTAAACTGGGGCTGTAATATGACAGAGATATTAATTCGGAGTAAGGAATACCCAGAAGGGTTCTGTGGTAATCTGAAAGAAAATGGCCCCTAAAGGGAGAGGCCTTCAGGAGGTGTGGCCTTGTTGGAGTAGGTGTGGTCTTGTTGAAGAAAGTATGTCACTGTGGAGGCAAGGCTTTGAGGTCTCATATATGCTCAAGCCACGCCCAGTGTCTTAGACCACTTCCCTGTGCAAGATGTAAGGACTCTCAGCTCCTGCTCCAGGACCTTGTCTGCCTGAACACCGCCATATCCCACCTGAAGGCATTAGACTGAACCTGTGAAATGTAAACCACCCCAGTGAACTGTTTTCCTTTATAAGAGCCGCCTTGGTCAGGGTGTGGTGTCTCTTCACAGCAACAGAAACCCTAAGACAGGTACTAAACAGAGAGATGGCCTTATCGGATTGGCATGAATGACTTTGAAAATTACCACAGCAAGGTTTTCAAGATGGCTTAGTGGGTGAAAGCACTGGTGTGAAAACACAAAGACCTACATTCAGTCCCCGGCTCTCATAGCGGAAGCAGAGATTCGGCTCCTGGAGGCTGGCCTCTGGCCTTCACAGGCTCACTGTGGCCTAGGCATGCTTGCACTCATGTACGGGGCTGGTAAAAGGATGATCTCTGCACCGCAAAGTAGAGGGCAGAAGGTACAACGACAGCAGAAGCACAGTCCCTGCTGGGACAGTCGACAACACTCAGATGGCACGTGATGACGGAGACGTGGACGGCTTTAGAAACATCAGTGGTGACTGCTATATTGATCTCTTCAAGAGTTTACACCTCATGGATTTGCTGATAACTCTGAAGCGTCTACGTCCTGGACCTCCTGCCCGATGCCCACACCATCACTGTGCCTTCTGGAAAGCTCCACCGTGATGTTAGTCCGTACTTACCACCCGATGGGATTCGGAAGGCCTCTGCTGCTCATAGCCTTCTCATCCCCTGCCATTGCCCATCCTAAATTTGCCTCTGCTCCAGCCAAGCATGTTGGGGCTTTCTCTGATACCTCGCTCACACACTCCACATCCCATCTGTCATTAGATCCTGATGGTTTGACAGTCACAGCACGGAATGACCGCTCTGATCCAAGCCACCACCAGTTCCCATCTGGATCAATCCATAGCCCCCTGACAGAACGCTCTGCCTGATTCCACTATTGCCAGCCATGTCTGATTTTAACTGCAGTACACCTTGCTATGACCAACCTGAATTTATAACACACTATAGTTACTTGTTTATTATTAAAGTAAAAAAAAATGTTCAATTCAGTTTCTGTAGGTCAGGAATCTGGAGACAGGTTATCTGGGTCTGTTCTGTATTTCTGAGCTGAAGTCAAGGAATTAGTGATTCAATCTGGCCTGATGTTTGTGGTTCCCATTCAAAGTTAATGGTGTTGGTGACACTCAGTTCTATATGCTTGCGTGACTAAAGTCCCTGTTTCCTGCTGATTGACAGCCAAACCCCATTCTGAGTTCCCAGGCTTCCCTGCTTTCAACCACGGGGCCCTCACTTGTATTTTACAGTGCGACCCTTTACTATCTTCCAGGCCAGGCAGCAAGCACCTGCTGTGGCTTCCTCTTTGTTTAAGTTCCGGCCTGATTAGCTCAAAGTCGTCCTGTTAGTGATCTCATCATAGAAGTGATTCCAGGCCTTAGTCTCAGGCTTCATTCACATTCAAGTGTTAGGGTTTGCAGGGGTTATAGGAGGTGTGCACAGCAGGGGTTGGGGTTCTTGGGGCTACCTTCCAAAGCAATCTCTGCTGTGTTCTCAGAAACACATATAGAAGACATATTGGAGAAATGATGTGGCTAAAACATTTTATATCAAGCAAGCTTAGCAAGACGCAGAAAGACAAATAATGCGTGATTTGTCATAGAGGAGGAACGTAGGTTTAAAATTGTGTGTGAGGTCACAAAACTAGGGGATCATGAGAGGTGAGGAAGAGATTCTGAGGGAAATGGGAAGTAGGCATGGTATTGAGATTATACCTATGATAAAAGATGGGGGGGGGAGAAGCAACCAGAGGCAGGTGGAGGAGGAGGAGGCAGGACAGGGCAGCGGGGCAGAAACAAATGACAGCAAAGTAAAATGACTCATTGTGAAGATGCTGCAATAAAACCAATTACTTTTTTAAAGGTTTTCTTTGTTCATGTGTGTGTGTGTGTGTGTGTGTGTGTGTGTGTGTGTGTGTGTGCATGCGTGCATGTGTGTTGTTGATTCTCTCCTCTCACCATTTGGGTTCTTGGGATCTAAGTCAGATTTTTGGGCTTGAAAGCAGTACCTGAAACCCACTGTTTGCTATATTAGCCAAAAACAATGATGGTTATTGAAAAGGAACCACCCCCTGACAACCATAAATATTATTGCTTTACAGCAACGACAAAACCAGATGAGATGATGCCAACCCTATGCTCAAAACACTCCAACAATATCTCATGTCCATGGGAGGGATAATCTCGCCTGTGTGTGAGGTCTTACATCCTTCGGTCGTCCCTACCTGAGCCCCATTAATCCCCTCTAGTTAAGTCATAAATGTCTTGGCTTTTCCCTGTTTCTGCACCAGCTAGTATCTTTTCCCAGACCACACTCTCTCCAGAAACTGGCATGCTTTGCTCCCACATATTAGTTAATATTGTTTTACTTTAATTCAACTTTTGATGAGGGAAGGATATTTGACTTTGGCTCATACTTTAAGAAAAGATACGGCCCTTTGGGGCTGGTAGGCTTGTGGTTGGTCCCTCTGCATCCCCAGTCAGGAAACCAGGAGTATCAATTTCGCTCTTGATCTTTACAACATGGATGACTTTAAAGGGCAAGATATCAAGGGAACTAAGCCAGCAGAGAAAGGAAAACACCATAGGATCTCACTACAGAGTCTTAAACTAAAGCCAACCTGAGAGAGACAGTCAGGTGATGGTTACTAGAGAGGGTGGGGAGACGTCACAGTTTATGGGCTGAGTAAACTCTAGAGTTCTCATGCCTAGCATGTGGACTAAGGATGACCCTGTCCTACATACAAGATTTGCTTCAAATGTGGATTTTAGACGCCTTTACCCCATTTACAGGAAAAGGTAACTGGGAGATGTTAATTTGCTTTGCTGTGGTAATCATTCCACTATGCATATGCAAATCAAAGTACTGTTGACTGTAAATGGATGCAAAGTGAACTAAAAGGAAAGTCCTTAAAAAGTGGAAGGTAAGATAAAGAAGAGGGGAAGGAGGAGGGAAAAGGAGAGGGAGGAATAGGAAGAAAGGGAAGAAAGGGGGGAAGCAGCAGAAAGGAAAAGAAGGGAGGGAGGGAGGGAGAGAGGGAGGGAGGGAAGGGAAGGGAAATGAAAGGAAGGGGAAGGGAGGTGAGGAAGAAGGAAGGAAGGTGGAGTCATAGCTCTGTGTACCCTGAGTGGCCAGTAGAGGGCATCAGATATGCTAAGGCTGGAGTTACAAATAGTGAGCAGACATTTGGGTACTGGGAACCGAATCCCTGTCCTCTAGAGCTCTGGAAGAACAGCCATTGCTCTTAACCACCCAGCCAGTTCTTTAGCCCCACAGAAACCCATTCTTAACGTAGCAAAACTTTACAGATTGCATGAAAAAAGTTTGCAGAAGTTAGTCTTGGAGGAGCCTGAGCTGAGAAAATGCCTCCATCAGATTGGCTTGTGGCAGGCAAGTTTGTAGGGACATTTTAATGGTGGATCTGGAAGGGGACAGTCCACTGTGGGTGGTGCCATCCAAGAAAGAGGCGGAGCAAAACCACGGGAAGGAAGCAAGCCAGTAAGCAGCAGTAAGCAGCGTTCTTGTCTCTGTGTCAGTTCTTGCTTTCAGGTTCGGGCTGGAAGTCCTAATCTGACTTGCTTCAGTTACGGATCTACAACGAGAAAGAAACACACTACACACACACACACGCACACACACACATGTACTCCACACATTGCCTTTGGTCTTGGTGACTGCCGCAGCAATAGAAAGCAAACTCAGAGAGAAGGTGATTTAATTTGCTTGTTTCTTTTTTCCAAGTATGCATGTTTCTTTTTTTTTCATTGTCACGTGTTATGCAACATACTAGACAAAGGAAAACATGTAGGTTGGTAATGACGCATGATCCCCACCTGGAGAAGACCCATTCCGGTGGGGGCAGGGCCACAGGACTGACTTCTCGCTGCAGTGACAGCACCATGTGAGCCATGGAACGGAACCCAGGGACTGGTCTGAACCTATGCATACATTTTGAAAAAAGGCAGAGATATTGACCTTGTGCTGGTCTTCAAGGACTGAGGACAGGAAACTTTTTGGATCCAATTTTAGTGGATTTTGGTTCCTAACACCATTAAATCTTGTCCTAATCAAGAAAAAATGATGTGGGTCAATAATAATTAGGGGAACGCAGCCGCAGAACGGCTCAGAACTCAGGAGTAATAAGCCAACAGAAAGCCAGCCTCCTTCTGATAGGTGTTTAGTGAAGCTGAAAAAGGGAAGAGGAGGATCTTGCTGGTGAGGACAGAGTAGAATGTCATAAAAGGACGGTGTTCCCATCTCAAGGAGGTACTGGTGTGTTTTGTGATTTTTATTGGGACCCAAGTCAACTCCTGTAGTTTTCTCCCATTAGAAGACAGGGAAGGGAAACACAAGATATGTAAAGATGGCTAAACTCGGTGACTTCGATCTGCAGCCCCAGACCCCTTAAAGCTAGACCTAGCAACTCAGGTCTATAAATCCCAATTTTCCCATCAGGAATAGGAGGCAGAAGCAGAGGATTTTGGGAGGCACAAAGGCCAGCTAGCCTGGTGTCCAAGTCCACAATGACAGTGAGACTTTGTTTCAGATAAGGCAGAAGGTGAGTGCAGATACCCAAGATTGTTTGAGGACCTACATAAACATTATGACATATGTGCGCATTTACTAAAACACACAACATGAACACATCACAGTATACAAACACACTACACACACACACACACACAGCTTTTCATAGGCAAGAACCCTAACCCAGAGAGTATCCTATCTTAACTCTATGGATGAGGAGGGGCGGGGCATTAGACCATTTGCTCTTTCCTTTTAAAACCTGGCTGGATTTTGAAGAGCAATAGTACATCCACACCGTCTGAGCATCTTTCGCAAAATATTTATGAACTTAAAACAGTAACTTTATAATAGAGTATAACAGAGAAGCCTGGCAGACACAGCCGACCCCATCATCGGAGCTGGATTTACCAATGTCGAGACAAACGTCCAGTGACTGCTGACAAAGGCCTTGAGGGACACAGTATCATTTATGGGGTGGCTGCCAACAGCGAAGGAGTAGCAAGCTACAGAGCTAGGCTTCAGGGCACTACACAACACTCAGGGCCTGTAATATTTAAAGATGTCGATGTTGGTGAAGGGAATGTTGCAGATTAAAGGACACTAAAGGTGTTTAGTTGCTTACCAGGATTCACGGTCCAGTATTCAATTCTGGGCAGGAGGAAAAAAGGAGAATGCTGTTGAGGACGCTGCTGGTACAACTGGAATAATTTGAGAATGGACAGTGGAGTACATGGTGTGAATAGCCCACAGCACTGTTAAGTTGTCCATCTTTTTGAGAGCTGTTGCTGATCGCATTGAGTTTTACACTCTGAGTGTGTAAGGAATGTCCTTGTTCTTAGGAAAGACACAGGGACGTATTCATATGGAAGGTGATGCGGGACTTGCAGAGCTCAAGTAGTCTCTGTGTGTGTGTGTGTGTGTGCGCGCGCGCGTGTATGCGTGTGTGTATGTGTGTGTATGTGTGTGTATGTGTGTGTGCATGCGTGTGTGTGTATGTGTGTGTGTGTATGCGTGTGTGTGTGAGTGTGTGTATGTGTGTGAGTGTGCGTATGTGTGTATGTATGTGTGTGTATGTGTGTATGTATGTGTGTATGTGTGTGTGTGTGTGTGTGTGTGTGTGTGTAGATGTAGAGAAAGAGATCCCACAAATGAGATAAGATACTGACTGATGAATACGAGAAAAAGGGGATTGTGTTGGTTAGGCTTTTTTTTTTTTTCTTCTTGTCATCAGCTTGACACAAGTTACATTACCTGCAGGCAAGTGAACACTAATGGTTGCCATGGGAGGGCCCAGCCCACTATGGGCGGTGTCATCCCTATGCCGGTCTTGGGTTGAATAAGAAAGCAAGCTAGCAAGGAGTGTTTCTCCATTGTCTCTACTTCCGTTCCTGTCTCCAGGTTTCTTTTTTTTTTTTTAAATATTTATTTATTTATTTATTATGTGTACAATATTCTGTCTGTGTATATGTCTGCAGGCCAGAAGAGGGCACCAGACCTCATTACAGATGGTTGTGAGCCACCATGTGGTTGCTGGGAATTGAACTCAGGACCTTTGGAAGAGCAGGCAATGCTCTTAACCACTGAGCCATCTCTCCAGCCCCTGTCTCCAGGTTTCTGCTTTGAGTTCCTGCCCCGACTTCCCTAGACAGCAGGCTGCATTCCTGGCTAGATAAGCAAAGTGAATCCTTTCCTCACCTATGATGCTTTTGGTCATACTTTTTATCACAGTCACAGAAAGCAAGCTAGAACACCGAGGAAGACAAAATTTCTTTGTGCTGTTACTTTTATTTGATTTTCTTCTGTTTCTTGAGACAGTGTCTCAAGTTTCCCAGCGGTGTCCTGAATCTCACAATGGTGGCCTTGAATGTCTGAATCTCCTCTCCCCACTGGAGCGCTGGGGCTACAGGCATGCATGAATGCATCTTTGCTGTCGTTTGTTTTCACATTTACACTGCTGAGGATGGAAGGCAACTAACCTTCTCCAAACTGAGATATATTCACAGCTTCCTTCTGTCCTGCGTATTTTCCCTAACTTCAAAATTAAGTCAAAATTTAAATTTTAGGAGCTATGTACTTGGCATTGATGGCTCAGGAATAGCCTTGCTTACCTTTGGGTCAAATGGGAACAGACATCTTCCTCAGCCCTGAATTCACTGAGCCCCCTTGCATCAGTTTCAACATCATGAGTGGATAATCGCAAAGGTTGATACCCAGGCTGTGAGGAGAGCGTGCAGAGGAGACTCCTAACTCAGGCTGTGCATGGCCTTTGAACTACGTGGAGAGGCCTTAGTGAAGTAGTGGATGGGCTTCGGGAGACAGGAAGAATTTATATCTCTCTGTCTGGTTTTTTTTTTTTTAATCACCAAGATCAGTTCTTTGCCTGCCTCCTCTGTGTCAGGGGGACTGTGTCTATGGTCTGCATCCCTGACACCCTCTTGTCCTCTGTCCTCTAAAGCCTTCACCACTGGGGAGATGGCAGAGGTGGCCTTCAGGGCAGCTTGGGGACAAAGCTTTGGTTTCACTCTGTGTCCCCACAATGCAGAGAAGGCCTAGGAGAAGCTTTTACTGCCGTCCCACTTCAGCATCTCTGGAGTTCACTATCACAGGGCTCTTTGTCTAAATCTTCAGTCCTGGGTAGGGGACAGTGGCTCCCCACAGCTGCCAGTCACAAGCATTTCCCCAGCCTTTGCTGATGTCCCAACTGCTCACTTTTCTGAAAATAATGTCTTGAAGTGTGACTTGTGTTTCTTGATTGGGGTCTTTTAATATACACGTATGGCTCAGACAGAGAAGATGGGGAAATGGTAGCAGATGGGGCTTACACAGGCAGAGCGGGGACTGGACCAAAAGAGGCTGGCTTTGCTTTCTGTCCTGTGATTTCAATGGCCCGGAACTTACAGCCAAGACAGCACTTGATAGAGGAGAGACCCGAGCTGTGTGGCCTTGGTGAGAGACTTCATTTGCCTGTCTGCTTCCTCATTTAAGGAAAGAGATTAACCTCACAGGGTTAGCATGAGGCACCAATGGGTGGAGCTCAGACTCACCTCCTTTCATGGCTGTAGCTCTGTGTCTGAGAGCCTCCATCTTCTGAGCACCTGACTTTGACAACCCCTGCTCGCCTCTCCTTCCTCCGAATGTCTGCCGGGCTTCAGTCCTAGTCCAGAATTAATCCTCCATCATGTGTGCTTCATGTGCGAATGTGCATGTTGATTTGCTATGATTATCCAACTAAAGTTTACACTGTTTCCAAGAGAACACAGCCTGCCGTGCCGCTGAGCCACCCGGAAGGCTTAGGGCTGGCTGGTTGATAAATGAACATGAGTGAGTTTTGAGTGTCGTGGCATTTAAGCTTCATTCTTTATACGCATCTGACCTCTCTGCCCCTCTTGGAACACTAATCTAAAACCAGAACAAGTGATAATTTTACTCTTTTTTTTTTTTAGGCATTCAAACATACGTTTTAACACTTAATGTGTTGGTAACTCTTGGTTGATATTTTAGATCTGTTTCATTAACTCAAGTCATTTAGAAAACAGGAATCTGGATTGGGTAATATATTTTCTAAATTAAATAATATTTATGAGCCAAGGTGATGGTACTCAGCTTAAATCACAACACTCGGGGGCTAGAGAAGAGCGATTATGAGTTCAAGACCAGCCTAGAAGACAATGTAAAAGGAGAGCAACGTGTGTTCTCCAATAAAGGGCGCTAGGTAAAACTGCAGAGGAAAAGAAGATGGTGCTTCAGCTTTTGGCACAGAAGCCCCTCTCTGTGATTGGGTGTATTTGGTAGAAGGTCCCTCTCTGTGATTGGGTGTATTTGGTAGAAGGTCCCTCTCTGTGATTGGGTATATTTGGTAGAAGGCCCCTCTCTGTGATTGGGTGCATTTGCACAGAGGGTCCTTCTCTGAGCTTAGAGGAATGTGTGCATGTAAAGGACCTCTCTGTGGTTGAGTACAGCTGCTCCTTCTACTGAAAGTTATTTTTCCATCGCTTTTTCTTTGCTCCTCCATCCACTGTAGCATAGGACTTCTCCACTTTACAAAATCTTCATTAAAGAAAAATGAGTTCATTTTAAAATGAATAGAATTAGTATCTACATTACCATTACACAAAAATTTTCTCATGTTGTCTCATCTTTTGTCAATGCTCAGGGAATTGAGGTGATCACTGCATATAAATATTGTCCCTCACAAGCGAGGCACAAGACACAGCAAAGTTCCTGGGTTCCCTTTACTCGGTGGTATGACTGCCACTCATACCATCCTAGATGTAGCCTGGTTGTCACGATTTTTTCTAGATAAGAAAATGCTCTAACAAATAAAGCTTGCCTGAAGATCAGACCACAGAGCCAGTCACACTAGTCAGTCATACAAGCCAAACAGGGGTGACACACACTTTTAACTTGGTGTCACACAAGTTAGCTATAGAGGCTGGGCGGTGATGGTGCACGCCTTTAATCTCAGCACTAGAGAGGAGTGTAAGGTGGGAGGAGACAGGAACTTGCTCTTTGCATTCTGAAGATTTCATAGAGGTCAGAGCTCTCCAGTGGCTCGGCTGCCTTGCTTCTCTGATCTTCAGCTTAAACCTCTATACCTGACTCTGGGTTTTTATTTTTTTGGGCTACACACACACACACACACACACACACACACGCACACACACGCACACACAAACACACACACACACAAACACACACACACACACACACTACTAAAACAACTAGTGAGATGTCACGTATCTCACTCCTTCCCCTGCTGAAGGTACCGAGAGAAGGATTTCCCTAAACCTGCAGTCACCCCGAACTCCAGGTAGTAAATACTGCAGGACCGAACCACCCCAAGATAAGGACAATTCTCTCTGATGGAGATGCAGCACGCAGGAGCAGGTCATCTTCAAGGAACCAGATTTGTCCCCTCAGGCTTACCACAGTTTCTCAGACTATGTTGAACTATTCTGTGTCAGAGCTGAGACAAGTAGACCATATGTGGACCAGGACTTCTTAGTTGTGCAGACCTTTTGCCACTAGCCCCAGTTCTTGTATTTAAACTTAAAGCCGGTGGGAGAACCCTGGAGATAAACTCAGGGGCAGTGGGGGCCTTTCTTTGTCCCTCTTCCCGGTCCTTGATTAACTATTCTTTCTCTGCTTTCACCTGCACTCATCTCTAATTGGCTTAATGGGATGGAGGCCAGCCTTTGCGAGTTGGGGCTCCAAGAGGTGTGGCTTCTGCCCCAGATTGCCAGTTTCAGGATGACTAGAAGCCACTGGGACAGCTTTTGTCTTGTGGGCGATCTTGCTAGAGGGGATGTAGCTGCTCTGGTGTGGGTTAGAATGTACAAGAAGGAGGTTGGAGAAGAGGGTGATGGAGATTGGCAGTTTCTTCAGCAGGGAAAACTTTAAACTCCACACGTCATGAGAGGATCTGGTGTGGAAATTGTATTTCATGGAGTGGGAGAAGTGGATTTACGTCACAAAGATGGTGAGTTTCACAGAAAGACACAAAGGGCCTCTGAGAAGTCATCAGGGAGTTCGCCCGCATCCCCGCCTCTGCTTCTGCTTCTTGCAATGGTGGGAGGACGTGTCTTCCTTGGTTTTAGGGGTTGTTTGTGCCTCAGCGTACAGCACGTCAACTGGTGCGCTTGAGAGAGGTGGGCCTGAGGGACACGGGACCTGGACTCTGACTGTTTCACAAGATGGTGGCACAAAGGATTTAGAGAGCGCTTGGAGAGACAGAACCTCCCCCCCACACACACCTCCTACCCTCTTGGCTTTAGTCTTCAGTGCTGAGAGTGCCTGATGGCGTCCATTGCATTGCCGCCAAAGCCCGACTGCTGAACTTGGAAGTCCACGGTGACTCTTGGGTGAATGAGTATAGGTTACAGTTGCGGAGACATTTGGACATTTTTATCCATAAAGTTTGCAAAAGAAAGGCCGCTGTTCTAACACTCTGAGCTTCCAAAAACAAACTGTGTAGAGGCGTGTATACCTGTGTTCACAAGTCTGCAGAGGTAGGGGCCGTGACGTGGGAGGCCATTTTCCTGGGTAATAAGGCCTAAAGAAAAGCAAGTGTTTTGCATTGTAGACTTTAACATGCAGACACACCAGTTCTGTCCTGCTTGCTGGGGAGAGGACGGTGGAGCAGGCTGAGATCAGGTTCTTTTGGACTTCCTAAAGGGAAGTTAATTTTTCTGTTTTACAAGGAGAGTTTACAACTGCTAGTCTCCACTTGGGGGGTCCCATCCCTCAGTCCCTTGTTTACTTTGAAAACAACCCAGTGGGCTAAGGGTGATTTCCTATTCACTTGTGTTTCTTGCCCTTATTATTATCAACTTGCCAAGTTGATCTGTTCCCAGATTTCCTTCAGGGCATGTTTACTGAGCCCATGCATGACTGAGACCACCAGGCTCTACAGTGATCAGAGAGAACAGTTCCAGAAAGCTGATGTCTGACCTACATACACGTGTCATGCATGGCATGTACAATGCCTACACTCACACACATCATACATACAGTAATAAATCATTTTAAAACACTCAACACTACCGAGGTGTAACTCACAGTCTCATAGCATCTAGACAGTGCCCTTCGCACACAGTCACCTGGGAGATGCGTGACTCCCTCCATCCTACCCTCCCTTTCTTTGGGAGCCCAACAAACCTCTGTCCACAGAGGGGCAGGAGCAGTGAAAGGTTTGCTGGATTTTACTTCCAAGTAAATGTCAGAAGCAAGAATGTACAGGGGTGTCTGTAGGATCCCCAAAGACGTGCTGCCTTCCAAGAAATGCTCTCGAAGGCTGCAGGCAGATGACGCCACCGTTTGTGCTAAGCGACTAGTCTACCCCATAGTGTTCTTGAGCTGACTGTCCCTGTTGTTGTAAATTAGAGGAGAGGAGAGGTGCATGTTGTGTTCCCCAGCCGCCTGGCTCCCATTCCCCCAGCTGCTGGCCCTCTCAGCCACTGGTTGCCTGCACCCGAAATAACCACGTGAGGACGGTATTCATTTAAACTCTGCCTGGCTTATTATCACTAGCCTTTTCCTGGCTAGCCCTCACCTCACAAACTAACCCATTATAAAAGTCTGTATGTCACGACGAGGTGGGTGACTTACCAGACGGTTCTACGGTACCTCCATCTCCCACGGGAGCCTCATGGCGTCTGGCTCACTTCCTTTCTTCTCCTCCCAGAACTTCCATTCTGTCTACTCCACCCACCTAAGGGCTGACCTATCTTATAAGCCAGGCAGCTCTTTATTCAACCAATAAGAGTAATACAAAATACAGGAGAACAATCCCACATCACCCTGTCTAATAACTGTTTCCATCAGGGAACTGTTTGTAGCGGTACTGAAGAGATTTCATTCTTAGTCTCTTAAAATGTTAAACGTTCTTAGTGGCTGTTTGCCCAGAGTCTGAATGCATGTCTCCTGCACAAGAAGCATGAGTGAGTGTGAGGATGGTGTTGAAGGCTTCAGGTCCCATCCTTCTTCCTTTGTTCATGATTTGGATGAAGGAGGGGCTCTGAGGGGAAAAATAGAAAGGAAGGAAGGATTGTGTCAGGAAAAGGAGGCTATGACCTAGGATACAGCAAGGCTCCAAGCCAGGATTCCAAACAATGCCCCAGGCTAGGGTTTAAACAGTGCTAATATGCTTTCCTGCAGTTCTGAAGGATGGGAACCCAAGACCAAGGTGCTGCCTGGGTTGGGTTTGGGTGAGAATTTCTGGCTTAGGATGACTAGTTTCTGTTTTCTGTATCCTCATGTAGATTCTTCTCTGTGTCCTTGGAGACAGAGAGACTTCTGCTGCATCTTACTCTTCTATAAGGATGCCTGTTTTCTCAGATTAGGGCCCCACGCTCATGGCTTCCTCTAATTATCTCCCTATCTATCCTGTCTCTAAATGACAGTCACAGAGAGATAGAGGACTGTTGTACAGGCACAATCGAGTCTGTAAAAGTCACTATTAATTTTTTAATGAATAAATATTAATTCAAACCATTTTATATAAACCAGGTAATAATTCCTCTAACAAAGATCATTTCTGTAATAGTAATTTGTTCTAATACCCCCCCTTATGCGGCAACTCGGATACTTGTTAAAATTCCCTCCTTAGATTTCCTATATAGATACAGTATAGCCGTATAATGCATGCAATTTATTTCTGTATATGTGTGTGTATAAACACATGTAAGTATGAAATACAGATACAAAAATATAGATTTATATTTTATATTTAACTGTATCTGTGGATCTGTGGTATATCTCTATAATGTTTATTATATAACTATATCTACATACAGTATAACCATCTATGCATATATTGATAAATGGAATTATAAAATGTGTTTATAAAATGAGATTTGAAGCTACTTCTATCATTTATACATACCAGTGTGTCAAGATTGGTTGAGAACTCACCCAACTCAAACTATCCTACTGCAGTCATTCTCTGCACTCACCAAAGTTCCTGGCCACTCCCCTCTCCTCCCCTCCTTTCTCCTCCTCTCCCTTCTCCGTCTCCTCCCCTCTCCTTCCCTCCCCTCTCCTCCCCTCCCTTCCTCTCTCCATCTCCTTCCCTCTCCTCCTCTCCCCTCCCCTCTCCTTCCTTCCCTTCTTCTCTCCATCTCCTTCCCTCTCCTCCTCTCCCCTCCCCTCTCCTTCCTTCCCTTCCCCTCTCCATCTCCTTCCTTCTCCTTGCCTCCCTTCCCCTCTCCATCTCCTTCCCCTCCCCTCCCCTCCCCTCTCCATCTCCTTTCCTCCCTTTTCCTCCCTCTCCTCCCTGCCCTCTCTTTTCACTTCTTCTCACCAGGCAAACTAAACTGCCTCCCCTCAGAGTCTGCTTACTCTTCTCCCATAGTCTAATCTAAGATGTTGGAGGGGAGGGAAAGGAAACAGAAGGACGGCAAAGCCCATATCCAATTGTCTGCCATTGCCTTGCTCTGTCCCCTGTGGCCACTAAGCAACCTGTCCAGCTGACACATACCCAGTAAGTTCCCTGTCAGTTATTCCACAGGATTGCTGGGGTGAAATTCTGGAAGTGCCCCCACTGTAAGTGTTTATAGCCCCCAGATTCTGCACCACATGGGAAGGCATGCCAAAGAATATCAAAGTCACAGCCCTTAGAAGATCTGAGTGTGGTTTTTGAAGATTGTGTGTCCTGTCTGTGCATGTTAGATATGGCATTTTTCTCTGAGAATTGTGTGGGCAAACGTGTGTGTGTGTGTGTGTGTGTGTGTGTGTGTGTGTGTGTGTATGAAAGTTTCGATTTACCATCTTAAAAAGAAAAGTGATTATATCAGAGTGTGGTTCTTCCAGTCCTGTGTGTGACCCATCCTTTGTTCTTTGGGGGACAGCACGAGTGTGTGTTCACACTGTCCTTTGCTTTCATCTAGGGTAGTGTGTTTTCTTGGCTTTACTGTCATCTTGAGCCTTGTTTTGGAGGGCAGAAGAATGCTTAGGTCATGTTTAGTTTTTATAGCCTCATTTAGTGAAAATGGATCCTTTGGGCCCCGTCTATGCCCATTGCCTAAATTTAAAGTTCCTTTTCTTGCAGGTGGCTTAATTTATATTTGTTGATGGCGCAATGAATGCAAATAACCACATGGGTGACCTTTAGGAGGCTGCGAGAGCCACACCACTTATGCGAATGACTTGAATTCAGAAAAGCTTTTGGACATATTTTTAGCATTTCTACAAATACTCTTTTCTTGGGGGGAAAAAGGGGGGTGTTTTTGGAAGTGTATAGAAAGCTCATCTGTGGTGACTAGTCTGCTATTTCAACACTAACACTACCATAGGAGAAAAGCTGAGCGGAATTAGAGACACAAGTGGGCCGCATGAGGGAGTTATGGGTTGAATCCGTTTTATCACGTCTTCATATCCTGGCAGATGCACACCTGTGCCTCCAATGAGAACATTACTGAAGCAAAGAGCGAGCGAGGGAAAGACAGAAATAAATCACTTTTCACTATCTGAGATCTTTCTCTTCAAAAATTACCTTCAACTGCAGCTGGTTATGAAATCAGGTCGGAGCCTAGTTACCACAGAACAACTGTCTTCGGGTTTCTTTTGGATGGTTTTATTGGATTTTGGTTCATGGAGAGAAGATGTCACTATGCAGTCCAGAATGACCTTCAGCTCAAGTCTCCCGAGGACTGGGGTTGTAGGGAAACATTTTAACTCTCTTTTTGACTGAAACACCCACTGAAACTAGTTTCACTCCTCAGAAACAATGTGTCTGTTGGAAATCTGGTGATAATGGCTAAGGAGATTGCTCAGGAGTTAAAACACTTGCCATACCTGCAAAAAGGAACAGAGTTCAGATTCCCAGAATCCACCCAAGTGCCACATGGGTCTGGTGGCTTGCCTTCTATTCCAGCTAGGGAAGCAGGAACAAGCAAGCAATGCTGGAGCAAGCTGTCTAACTAGCCAGGCTAGCTGTGTTGGTCAACTCTGGGATTGGTAGCGAGGCATTGCCTCAAAGGGTAAGGTTGAAGGCAATGGAGAAAGATAGTCTTTTGCCTTATTTTTAAGCAGATAATATATATGTCACCTGTCTTGTAGATTTTTTTCTAGGTTTACTTCTTATGTCTATAGCTAGGATTTTCAGGAGGTCTCCCCTAATCAATCCTTTCTTTAGTCTTGAAGAAATCCACAGTCTTTTAATATCTGTGGAAGGAAAAAGCATAACCTCTCCACCATAGCAATACATTTTCTGACTTCCATTTAAAGTTAAAGCATTTCTAAAGTGTCTAGGCTGCTTTAATTCAGCAGTCTTGTATACAATCCAATGTCTCTCAGCTCAGCAGCTGTCATTCTCTGTTTATTAGCATTCAAAAACTTACAATGAACAAAATACCACATAAGGTCCAAACTCCCTGTGTTATAATATTTTGCATCTTTATGTGGCTTTTTTAAAATATTACTTTACTCTCCTTTTAAAGACTTTTTAAAAAATTATTTTCGCTTTTTTTTTTTTTGAGACAGGGTTTCTCTGTGGCTTTGGAGCCTGTCCTGGAACTAGCTCTTGTAGTCCAGGCTGGTCTCGAACTCACAAAGATCTGCCTGCCTCTGCCTCCCAAGTGCTGGGATTAAAGGCGTGTGCCACCACCACCCGGCTTAAAAATTATTTTCTATGACTGTCTCTATGCATTTTCTTGTCTTTCTTCAGCATCTATGCACATTTTTAAACCATACTGCACCTTTTAAGAGGTTTCCTGTGTTTGGGTCTGGATTTATTAAGCATCTGCAGCCCTTACTGACCACATGACACAAATCTTGAACTGTCATGTCAGTTGCAGCATGGCTCAGATTAGCGCAGGCACTGGTGGCTGCCTTCAGCCCACAGGCAGTAGCCGGCAGCCATGCATCTGCATATTGTGAGCACCAGCCCACCGCAGAGACTGCAGGACTAGGAAGCCACATCCAGCTCCTTGTCAAGAACTTTTATTAGCGTTTTCTCACTCCTTATGTTTGGATATCCAAGCCCCACGTTGGATGCCACATGTAGATGGATTTTTCTTTGGGATGTCCATTCACACAAAATGACACGGAGACTTTTTATTAGTTATGAAATATCAGCCTTAGTTCAAGTTTCTTTTTGACTAGTTCTTATCGCTTAAATTAACCCATTTTCTTTTTAAAAAAAAAAGTTTATGTTCTTATATTCTTACACATGGCTGGGTTATCTTTACTCTGTACTGCCCATCCTGCTTCCTCTGCCTCTGGCTGGCCACTCTGCCTTTCTTCCTCTCCAAGTCCCCTCTGTCCCAAGAAGTCCCACCTTGCCTCTTCCTGCCTAGCTAATGATCGTTCAGCTCCTTATTAAACCAATCACACGGACACATCTTCACAGTGTAAAGGAATATTTTGCGACAAATGTGAAATGCAAAATATAAAAATTCTGGAAGGGAATCTAGGAGAAAAACTCGCTCATCTGGGGCTGAACAGAGTCCATATTTGCAGCCTGAACCAGAAGTGAGAGACTCCTTTAAAAGCACACCCTTCCCTGCTTACAGCGTGTGAAACTGAGGGCTTAGGCTCATGAGTATCAGGGGTGCTACCTGTATTGTTCCTGGAACATCTCAGAAAAGACAGGTTTCATGTGTCATGTGCAGCTGTCTAATTATGTAGATATGTTCAAGGTTTTTAATTATTTGATAAGGTGGTTTATTAATTCAGTTGGAAGCAGTGAACTCTCTTTTAAAATGAATAAATTTAGACATCCTTTTTGTATATTTGAAGGTATTCAATTAAGTCTACAGAAAGGAGTAAGTATTTCTGAAACACCCTTACTAAGAGAGAGATCAAATTCACATATATAAAAATGGTGTAGCCGGGCCAGTTGTGGTGCCACGAACTTTTAATCCCAGCAGTCAGGAGCCAGGTGGATCTTTGTGAGTTTAAGTTTAAAGCCAGTCTGGCTTAACTAGTGAGTCCCAGGTCAGGCATGACTACATACTGATACTCTGTCTCAAAAAAAAAAATTATAAAAAATTTAAAAATGAGTGTAAACTATTCTTAAATGGCCAAGAAAAAAGTGAGATTTTTGCTTGAAATTATATTTCCTGAACATCAATTTTAGTGATTTAAATGGATTTCCCAGGACAAAATAATTCAATTGACTAAAAAAGCCAAGTGACTGTACAATCCAGGACCAAACCAAACACACACATGAGGTTTAAAAGGAGCCACAAGGAAAGAATCAATAATTTACCTTGAAAAAATGAGAACTTAAAAAATATTCTTCAGGTTCTCACTGCAAAAATGTAGTTTTATCTTTCTCATGAAAAAATAATACATTCAATTGAATTAATACACGTGAGTGCTGAGCCAGGCATGGTGGTGCTTACCCGTAACCCTAGCACATAGGATGTTGAGACCAGATCCTGAGCACAAGCCCAGTCTGGTCTTATAGTAAGTAAGGTCTTGTGACCCCTCCCCCCAAAAAAGTAAGAGGAGGAAGAGGTGACTGTAAAACTATTCTGAATAAATAAAGTATTAAAACATTTTCTATTTCTAGATAAAACCAAGGCCAAGAAAATAGCAGAGAGGGCATGGAGCAGTTGGTATTATCAGATAGGAAGGAAGCTGGAAAATAGCAGAGAGGGCATGGAGCGGTTGGTATTATCAGATAGGAAGGAAGCTGGAAAATAGCAG
>JAQHUG010000006.1:11985871-12068542 GCA_028555095.1 Dicrostonyx torquatus
TGGAGCGGTTGGTATTATCAGATAGGAAGGAAGCTGGAAAATAGCAGAGAGGGCATGGAGCGGTTGGTATTATCAGATAGGAAGGAAGCTGGAAAGCCAGAGTGAGGACCTAAGGGGTTTTCTACCCAGAAAAACACAAAAGGAGACAGGGAGGCAGAACTTCAATAGGCAACACTGACAGTTCGTGACTTTCTACCCAAGTAGTGACAAGCAAAGAAACCAGATAGAAATAAATCCCCAGTTTGGTTATTGTAATAATACGTGGTAAATTTGGAAGAATACCAGACTAAGGATTAAACAATGCTTCTCCCATGAAAGCACATTCATCTTGTCTGACCTGCAGTTTTCTCTTGTTTGAATGGGTATAATAACCCCTGCTTTGCCCGTGTCGCCGAATTTTTATGAAGATCAAAGAGATAATAAATGTGAATTTGGAAAATTGTAGATCAGTATATACATAAGGTATTATTAGCATATTTAACAGATGCAAATGAAAGTGTATTAATTCAATTTGAATACAGTTTTTCCATGAGAAAGACAAGACTACATTTTATGAGAACATTAGAGCTGCTTGTTCTTCGAATTCCCTCTTCTCCGTCAAAACAGAAACCATGTTGGTGTTTTTTACAATCTGTTTAAATGCATTTCTTCTCTTTTCTCACTCACCCAATAGCCTCTGTTCTAAAGTATTTAAAATTCTAAGATAAGAAGTAACTCCTATAATAAAATTCATGACCTCCCCAAGTTCTCACCCCCCCCAAAGTAAGTGTGAGTTACCAGATTCCACGCAGAGAGTGTGGGGGGTGTATTACTATGTTAATATGAGTTGTAGGTGAGGTTAGCTTTTATAAGTCTGACTTTAAATTCTCAAAGAAATAATTATATGTTCATAAAAAGTTGCCAAACATCATCAAGGCTCCATCACTTACTGTCCCAGGTAGCATCTCCTACACCCCTTTTCAGACCTCAGAAGTTGTTGGGTGTGATGGCCTGTGCCTGTAGTTCCAGTTACTCAGGACATACACATATGTACGTGTACACGCATGTTGAGGCCCAGAGGTCAACCGTGTGTTCTTCCTCAGGTTCTTTCCACCAGGTTTGAGTTTCAAGACAGTGGCTCTTAGGCTTGGAACTAACAAAGTGTGCTACCCGGCTGACCTCGGGCATTCTCTCATCTTCACCCACACAACCCTGAGATCAGGAGCAGGTGCCTTCACATCCATGTTTACTTGGGTTCTAGGCAGATCACACTTGGGTCCTCATGGGTGGGCAGCAAGGTCTTTACCAGTTAAGCCATCTTCCCAGACTTCACTCAAGAGGTTTACACGGAAAAGAAAGGGTAGTTAAAGCGTGTGTTGTATTTGAATGGTAATTGGATCATCAATCTTCCTAGAGCTTGTACGACATTCACAGACTTTCTTTGTTCTGTGGGTTCAAGTGACCAGGAACCACACCCAGCTGGAGATGCTGTTGCTGAGTCCAGGGAAGGATGGGAACAATCCTAATGCCCAGAGTCCTGCACTGGGGGAGAAAATCCAGACCCTCCATGGTAGGCTAGATACAACATCCATTTTCCAAAGGATGTTTCATTGGCTCCATTAGCAATGAGGAGGTGATTTCCTTAGAACCTCAGCCAGGCTTCTGACTGGAGCCTGGGCAGGAGCAACATGTAGGCAGTGAAGAAACACTTTGCTTATCCTGGTACAATAAATAATTGGAGTTTAATTGTATCTAGATTATTCTCTTGTATAAACCAAATCACGTCCTCTTTTGAGAAGTAATTCCAAGGTTCCTGTTTTTTTAAATTCTTTCTCCACAAGAGTGAGACACACACACACACACACACACACAGAGAGAGAGAGAGAGAGAGAGAGAGAGAGAGAGAGAGAGACTTTATGTCTTTGATGCAGTCTCTGTGATCTTTACGCTTGACCTTGTTTATGTTTTCCAGAAGTCGTGTGTGGCACGGCAGAGGCAGTCAATAATATAATCCAATCATCAATAAGCTAAAAACCCCTTGTTTATTAATCCACGATTAAAATGTATATGATAAAAAGATATTGACTGCAGCCAACTGTATGGATGACAGCGACAATTAAGGCACAGGTTCTTGATCACCTTGTATGCAGGGCACCCCAGGGGATGCCGACAGTCTGTCTAAAAGTCACAACAACTGCAGCCTTTTTTCTGGTTTGTGAAAGTTTATTTTATTTACTTATTATTAGGCGTGTATGTGTGTGTGTGTGTGTGTGTGTGTGTGTGTGTGAGAGAGAGAGAGAGAGAGAGAGAGAGAGAGAGAGAGAGAGAGAGAGAGAGAGAGGCATGGAAGCCGAAGCCAGAGAATGACTTGCTGAGGTCAGTTTTCTTGTTCCACCACATGGATTCTAGGGGAGTAACTTAGGGTTACTTTTACCAACTGATTTCCATCACCGTCCCTTTTATTACTTTTTATTTAAAAATTAAAGTCCATTATTGAGATTGGTTAGGTTTTACTTTATTTTTGTCAGTTTTTATTGTAGACATGAGCAGGCCACACATTCTCAATTCTCCTGCCTCAGCTTCTAAGTGCTAGGATTAGCAGTGAATCTCACCATGGCCAGGCTTTGGATCTGTGTCTCAATCTCTAAAATACTGGACAGACACTTAACTGTGTTCCCATAGTAGGTGTTGATAGCACACAAAAGGAAAGAATATAGAATCTTGCAATCATGTTGACCACTGAATAGAAATCTCCATACTTAACTGTCTTAGTCCATGTCCTGTTGTTGTCAAGAGGCGCCATGGCCATGACAATGCTCCTTCTAAAAGAAAGGATCTGACTTGGACTTGCTCATAGTTTCAGATGGTCAGTTCATGCCCATTATCATCCTGTGAGGGAGCATGGTGGCACACAAGCAAGTGTGGTCTAGAGAGTTCTACGTCTGGATGCGCAGACAGCAGGAAGAGCAAGTCACTGGGCCTGGCTAGGGCTTTTGAAACCTCAGAGTCCACTCCCAGTGACACACCGCCTCTGAAAAGGCCACGCCTTTTAATCCTTCTCAAGTAGTATCACTCCCTGATGACTAAGCATTCAACTATATGAGCCTATAGGGGCCGTTCTTCTTCAAACCACCACAATCATCAAAGCTTTGTGCTCAATGGGAAAAAACACAGCTCATATTGTGACTCCTACTTTCTTTTCAAGATGTATTGAATTTTATTGTATGTGTATGAGTGTCTACCTGCACGTATAGGTACACAAAGTGGCATTGGAAGACAGAAGAGGGCATTCAATGACCTAGAACTGGAGTTTGGGATGATTGTGAGCCATGGCAAGGATGGAAGGAACCAAGCCCCAGTCCTCTGCAAGAGCAGCAAGTGCTCTTAATGGCTGCACCATCTCGCGGCATCGTGATCCTACTTTTGCTGTATGACCTGCTGTGTTTGTGTTGAATGAGGCTTTGTAGCTCTGGGAAGTGAAACCTGGGCTTCCTGTAACCCTGAGAAGCCTGCACACTGGTGAATGCTGCCACTGACCATTTATGGGGTTGTGTGTGTGTGTGTGTGTGTGTGTGTGTGTGCAGATGGGTAGTGCCAGTGGAGGACAGAGGTAGACATCAAGCACCTAGGTGACATCTTTGTCTTTCCTAATAGTTTCTACCCTATTTTTTTTTATTGAGGCAGGTACTCTCACTGATTGAGAGCTTGCCAATTCAGATAATTTGGCTGTTCATGAGAACCCCTGGATCATCCTGCCTGTACCTCCCCAGGGATGAGATTACAGGGGTCTGGCTTGCTCACATGGATGCTAGGAAGTTGGACTTAGGTCATTATGCTTGTGTAACAGGGTCCTTTCCCAGCCCCTCTGTGTGGGCTTAATTGGGCATTTCACATAGCACCATTTTCTCTCTTTCCTTGTATATCTGTATCTACTACATTGCTTTCTAAATATCTTTTCAAATACTTGCAGTCACGTAGACAACATATATGTTCAGTGAGTCTAAGTCTACTTTTCAACTTCCCAGATAAGGCAACTTCTTCATAACAAATTAGACCTGCTTTTGCCCTCCTATTTCTAGATTCATTGTTGCACTTAATTCTCACACCCATAAGCATTTACATATGTGCCTATCATGGGATACATAGTTGCTGTTGTTTTGAACAAATTGTAATCCCTGTGAGGACAAAACCAATACAGTTACTTACTTATTCTGGTTTGTTCTATTGTCATGGTATATAGCCCTACTTGACCTGATACTTACTACGGCTGGTCTTGAACTTATGGCACACCTCCTGTCTCAGCCTCTTCAAAGCTGAGATCATAGGTTTGCACCTTCATTCCCAGATTTAATAAATGCTTTTATTAAGGGCAGTGGGAAATTGACTTTTGGGCCCTGTGAGTGTTCACGACGCTGTACTACTGAGCCACAGCGCAGAAGTTTGAACTTGACTCCTCTCTGATCGTATCTTTATAGAATCGAGACTTTGATCTACCCTAAGACTCACTATGCTGCCCTGGTTGGTCTCAGCTTTTGTGACTTTCTGACTCTCCCTGGGTGCTGGGCTTACAAGGTGTGCCTTGTCTTACTCCTTCACTTTTGAAGGATAACTTAGCAGGGAACCCTGTTCTAGCCTGGTATTTGTACTGTATTCTTTGCTCTCTTTCACTGATGCTATGGTTTCTTTGTTGCTGTTCGTTTTTGGTTTTCTGCTTGTTTGTTTTTTGGCTAAAATTGAATGTAACTTTTCCTTTTGCTTTTCTGAGGTTAACCACTAATTCCCTTCTGGCTTCTTGCAGAATCTTTTCTTCGTCACTAGTTTTCTTGTTTGGAGATGATGTGCCTAGGCACAGGTAGGGACAATTATCCAGTTTGAGTTCTATGAACTTCCTCAATCTGTGTTTTGGTGTCTGGTTTTAATCTGGACGAATATTCAGTTATGGTTTTATAACTTTCTCTTCCTCCTTCCTTCAAATGTCCCCATAATGAGTGTGTTGTCTGGTCATGGTTTGTCACGTGGTCTGGTCATGGTTTATCACGTGGTCTGCTCTATCTTTTTTTTCTAGTCTCTTCCGCTTTGCTTTGCACTTTCAGGAATCTCGATTAAATTATCCCCAAGCTTGGAGTATCTTTCCTCAGCTGAGCTAAGTGCCTGTGCATCCCACAAAGGCTCCCACAAAGGCCGTTATTCTCTCCAGCTTCCGTCTTTGAAATCTCTAGTCTTTCATCCGTGCCATTTCCATGTCTCTGCTTACACGGCTCATGTGCTGTGGCATGATGTCTTTTTCCTTTGAAGTCCTTAGCATATTAATCTCTTCTCTTAAAAAACTCCTATTCTGGAGCTGGAGTTGTAGCTTAGTGGTAAAGCATTTGCCTAGTCAGTACGAAGTCCTGGGTTCAATACCTAGCACTGAAAATACACACACACTAACCAATAGGCAGGCACACCTCTGGTCTGGCACGCCAGCATCCTGATGGACCTGACACTGTTTGTGATATTAATTCAGTCTCTCCATGCCTTTTTAAAATATGCCTTGTGATGCTTTCATTGCAAGACACATGTGACACATTGCATAAAAGAAACCAAAGTGGGACCTCCAGCAGTTAGTTGTAACTGGTCATCAGGAACATTCTAAAGTCACGAACTAGGTCCTAGCTTCTTGGAGAGCTTGTGTCCCAGCCATGACCTGGATTGTGCCTCTCAGGCCTGATGGTGGTTGGGGAGGGAGTTGGATGGTTCCCTTTCCAGCTGGTGGGGGGTAGGGAAGCTGAGCGGGTTGAGAGGTTTAATACAAACATAATGAGGCTCTGACAACATAGCTTCTCAGCCTCACAGTGGGGCTTCTTAAGAAAAACCCAGAAGACTGTGGATTTCAGCGTGATTCCTTTTTCTTCCTACTCGTTAGAAGCATATTTCCTGCCAGGTCACCCACTGTCTTAGCCTGGCAGAGTTCCAGACAGTGAGTGGGCTCCTGTGAAGTCTGACCACCCTGAACTGCCGGCATTTCTCAATTGCACGTCAGATTTCCTTTGGGGATGCCTGCTCCTCTCCTTTTATTTCAAAGACAGTGGAGGTGAAGGAGGCAAGTAAATGGGGGAAATGCTTGCCACATAAGCACAGGGACCTGAGTTCGTATCCTCAGGAGGCAAAGGCCAGGTGCACCCGTGCACAATCGTAACCACAACCCACCCTCCTGTGACAGGTGGGAACCGAAGACAGGAGGACCCCAAGAGCTTACATGTCATCTGTCCAGTTTATGCCATACCGGACAGCGAGAGGCCTTTCCTCTTACAAGGTGGATGATGAGGAGCAAAATCTGAGTCTGACTTTTGACTTGTACAGCTACGCTGTGACAGCTGTGCACACAAACATGCTCTATCTGTCCGTCCGTCCGTCCGTCCGTCCATCCATCCATCCATATATCTATCTATCGATCTATCTATCTACCTATTTCTCTTTCTCTCTCAGGCACACACATATATAAGGGAAGAAGGAGAGAGAGAGACAGAGAGAGAGAGAGAGAAACCAAGACAGGGTTTCCTCTACGTAACCATTTTAAATGTTCTACCTAAGCCAGGGGTCTTGGTCATGTCTTACCCCTCTCAGCATACCCATTGGGGGTATTCTTTGCTTCTTTCCCCAACAAACTCATAAATCCTGCTAGAGAAATTCCATTTGGAATGCAGACTAATGCTCATCCTGTGTTGGGCAGTCATTTCAGCCCTCGGTCACTTGGCCTTGACACTGTGCGTTTGACTGAATCAAGAGACATGATGGAGCAGAGCTGCTCACTCTTGGGATTCAGGAAGCGCTAATTACAGAAGGAATGTACAAGATGCACCCTTCAAGCCACACCCCTGGTGACCCAACTCTCCAACAAGGTCCCACCACTGAATAACCAATGCATCTACAAGCTTTCTGATAGGTTAATCCACGAATGAGGTCTGTACCCTCAAGATCCAGTCACCTCCAATTAATGCCACCAGCTGGGAACCAAGTCTTGCACGTGTGAGCCTTTTGGAAGGCTCTTCACAGTGAACACGTGAGAGCCTCTATTCAGTACGCTCAAGTGCAGAACGCTACACGTGATACATGTAGCTTGAAAGCTACACTGTTTCCCTCGACTGTATAGGTTTCCCTGCATACTTGGATGAGCCTTATGTTTTCTCTGGCAAACAGCTGTCCAGGGATGGACCTAATTTGGAGATGTTATATAATTGGCTTTGAAGTAGACACAGATGACCTCAGTCATATTATTATTTAAGTAGTTAATCTAGCCTCAGCATCCAGGTATTCTATTGACTGTTAACATAGCTGAGAACAAGAATGCCACTGACATGATTTTCCATTCTATAATATCAAGCAACTTCTTTTGTTTATATCCATATTATACTCGTGTTTTACGTATGTATGTGGCATATGTAAGTACGTCTGTGTGTGTTTGCACATGCGTGGGGATGCTAGAGGTTAGTGTGTGGTTCTTCCGCTATCACTTCCCACCTTATTTTTGAGCTGGTCTCTCACTAAACCTAAGCTCACTAATTTGGCCAGGCTGACTATCCACCAAGTCTCAGAACCTGTCCCCCTCCTCATCCCTGGGACTACGAATTTGCCGCTATATCCAGCTTTCTGTATGGCTCCCAGGGGTTAAACTTATTTCCTCGTGCTTTACTTTTAGTAAATATATTTATTTACTAAAAGTAAATATATTTATATATATTTATTTTTAGTAAATATATACATATATTTCATATATACAATATATTTCATATATTGAAGCATATGAAATCCATAGATAGGACACTTTTTATTTTGGCTTAAGGTTCCAGAGACTTGGATGTCAATAATGGTGGGGAATACGATATGGCAGCAGAGGCAGGAAACCAAGAGATCCCATCTTAAGCTCACACAGGAGGCAGAAAAAGAGAAATGATGTGGGGTAAAGGAATAAACACCAAAAGCCTTCCCCAGTGACATACTTCCTCCAGCAAGGCCATATCTCCTAAAGTTTCCATAACCCCCCCCCCAACCAGTGCCACCAACTGGGGACCAAGTGTTCAAACACCTGAGCCTGTGGGGAGCATTTCTCCTTCACACCACAGCATTCTGCTCCTGTATATGATTCGTGTTAAGGTGTAGTGTTGTCGCTGCTGTTTTCCCAAATAACGTTGGCTTGACAGCAAGCAAGGCCAGCTAGGATTCCGCTAAGTATTGAGGATCTTTGCAAATCTCTGGGTAGGTCAAATCAGTGAACTGGCAGTATTTGTAAACATCTGGAAATGAGACATAAAAATAGATTATCATTTAGACTCATGCATATTCATGTATCACTGTGCATGGGGGTTTTTACAGCAGTGCATGCAACTGGTACTTCCACGGAGCGTAGAGAGGGGAATGGCTGCATTTCAATCATTATTGGCTGCTCTTTTCCCGTCTAAATATCTTTCTTGTAACTTGAAGTACAACAGCAGACAGACAGACAGACAGACAGATAGGGGAAACTATAAATGTCCTCACCGGTCATCACAATTACTGAAAAGAATGCTTCTTTCTTTCTTTCTTTCTTTCTTTCTTTCTTTCTTTCTTTCTTTCTTTATTTCTTCCTCTTTCTTTCATTTTTGGGGGGAGGGGAAGTAAGATTTCTGCTCTGTTTGTAGTACCCTCACACTTTTGTGGAAAAGTCTGATCTGAATATGATCCAGATTGTTCTTGGTAATTTCATGAAGCATTTATTGGCTTTGAATCAAAGTGAAAGGTGATTTTTTTTTTTTTAAAAAAAAATGTATCTGAGTTGACGTTCATGGTTTGGATGTCGGTGTGTGTCTAGTTGCCCAAAATTCAAATACGCTTTTTCTTTCTTAGTTTCTTTCTTTCCATCTACCTTTCTTTCTTTTATCAAAGAAAAGCAAGCCAGGCAGTGGTAGCATAGGCCTTGAGTTCCAGCACTCGGAGGCAGAGGCAGGTGAATCTCTGTGGTTCAAGGCCAACCTTGTCCAAAGCTACAGAGAAACCCTGTCTCGAAAAACCAATAAATGAATAAATATATAAATACAGTTGTGATGGCAGAGTCCTGTATCTCAGTCATTTTGAGGCAGAAGCAGGAGAATCAGAAGTTCAAGGCCAGTCTCCACCATAGATCAAATCTGAAGCTAGCCTCGACTATAAGAGACTCTGCCTTAAAGTTAAAAAAAGAAAGAAAAAAAGAGAAAGAAACAAGAAAAAAAACACAAACCTAATGGTTGAACAGCATTAGATAAATTAAGAGCCTACCTACTTCAGTCAGATTTTAGTTTTAAAGTTTAGATCTTGTTATGAAGGAGACTAGCCATGTAAAATACAGTCCAGGTAGGGCTTAGATACAGATAACCCCTCTGGAGATCAAACTGCATTCCCAGCACTGGGCTCATACAGTGTGTGGAAATGCAGCCATCTTTCATCAGTTGTATCTGACTTCAGGGCAAGGACCAGACTACTGAGACTCCATGTTTTACCTCCACCAAATGCGAGGTGAGGAAAGACTTGAAATAGAATTTGGGCCGTGAAATATGTCTCTGGAGTATTTCCTGCTCAGTTACGAGGCTTACTTGCCTTTCCTTTTTTATTTTATTGTATTCTTGTGAAGGCATAGTGTTATGTAGTCCAGGCTAGCTTCAGTCAAAGGGAGACATTTTGGTGGCATCTGTCTCCTGAATTCGGATTGCCACTGCCAGGCCTCTCTCTCTCAAGGTAATTCTTTTATTATATTTTATACACTCTTAATTCATTATCTTAATTTAGAAGACTAACCAAGGAGGTAAGTTACTTCAAAAACCAAAAATCAAAGTAGTTATGAGCCAATGGGCCTCTTTAAAGGGTACCCGGTTTTCCTGCAATTTACCTACTTCCTTTAGGACAGAAGGGGTGGGGAGCGGATAAATGCTTGCAGGAATTGGTGCTCCAACGCCACGCAGCTGCTAATGCATATGCATGTGTCATGCAAATGTCCCCAGCAGAAACACATTCTTTAGTTTAAGCCCACAGCCATTCATTCAGCAATAAGAACTTTCCAGATCAAACTGCTGACTCTTTTGTTTTTAATCCGTATCAAAACACCCAGCATACATTTTACCAGGCTGAGTAAATCAAGGGAAAAAGCAGCTGCAGGGAGGCAACTCTTGTCCCCCTGGATTTCAGGTGCCTGATCCCTTGGTGAGCTCAGGTCAGTATCTGGAATCTCCAGAAACTCAACCTATAGCTGTGTGGACTGCCATTGTGATCACTTCCCAGGTAAAGGGACATCGTCATTTACCAGTGGAGGGTTTTATCCCACTCCTTTTGACCTTTATGGGAATATCAAAAGACCCGTCTCAACAGAGAAGCACTGAGGTCTAGGACGGTCTTGGCTGGTTGTCTTTTCTATGCTTTTTTTTCCTCGATTATTGTTTTCAGATTATTAATAAGTGGGAGAGAGAGGGAGGGAGAATGGGAGGGAAGGGGTAGGAAGCTAGAGAGGAAAATGTGGGGAGCAGCCTCATCTCTACTGAATCTTCTAAGCGCCGACCTAGTTAACGCTGCACGGGCTGTGAATTGATCGTGACATTGTCTTTCATCACACTGGTTCTGCGGGTGCGCTGGAAAGTTCTGTGTCGGGACATGCAAACTGTCAAACAAGAAACTTCCACTGTTACCTGGAGGAGACGTTAGAGAGTAGCAGGGGAGTGATTCACTCCGACATCTTTATGGCCGGGAGAAGGAACGCCGCTCTGACATTTTTTATGGGCTTGTACGCGGAAGCTAAGCATTGAGAAGAACACGGCTGTTGGGATTAGACACGGAAAGAGAAAATGAGTTCGTATCTGGGGATTAACCTGCATTTGTGCTCTACAGGGAAGCGGACTAGACACTCACTTGGAAGGCAGCTCTCCGGGGAAGCCATCAATCCTGAATGAGATTACTTAGGGTGAAATTGCATATCTCCAGGTGGCGTCGTCTGAACTGTTCCACTGGTTTCTTTCTTCCTCCCACAGAGGTTAGACTGGCCTTAGCCAGCTGAACAGAACGTCCTGGAGGAGGAGCCTAGCCTCTGGGGAAGGCCTAGTGTACTCAAGACAGTCACTCACTTTCTTTGCCCTCGCTGGACAGGAGCCTGACACCAGCAGGGAGAACCCCCACTTCCCGGAGTCTTTATTCTCAGATCTAGGACCCTGGAGTTTGGGGTTTAGCCTCGGGGAGAAGGCTAGTAGGAAGAGGGCCAGGACCTCGAAAGGGCAACAGATATAGCCCTATGTGTACCCCTACATCTTCACTACCTGAAACTTGGCTTATTCAAAGAGCCCAGACAGAGGCCAGACCCAAATCTGATAGTACAGAAACCGGCTTCAGCTGGTCTCCTCTTCTACTCTGCGTTCTCCTGGTAAAGTCTTGGGGAAAGGATGTAAGACGTCCGCCCAAACGCCCGCCCATTTGCTCTTTTTCTTTGTTGTTTTCCTAGAGGTAAGGAGAGAAAACCCCTGTGCAGAAAGAGAGCGCGCAGTCGCGATTTGCACCCGTCGTGCCCCTGGACGCAGGCAATTCTTCCCAGGCATCTGGCAGCGCGGGCCCAGGCGCTTCCAGGCGCCTTAATATCCATAATTCGAGGGGGAGGCTGGGCGGCTGCTTCCTTGCCAGGTCAATGTGTTAATTAAAAGTTGGTCTGAGTTGGTCAGCACGCAGTCCCAGATGTGCAGAACAGCATGCAATTAACACGTAAAGAAAATCTTTTTGAAGATACCAGAATTGAACACCTCCCCCCTTAAAGAAACTCCACCCTACTCCCACCCCTGAACGTGAGCTAGCGCAGGCAAATACTGGAAAAGTCATTAAAAGACGTAATTAAATGTTCTTGAAGGGGTCGGGCTAGGAAAAAAAATCCCTAAATCTATATATTTCAAAAATAAATAGCAAATTGATTTCTTTTTTTCTACAAGACGGGCAGGCTCACAGACTGGCTTCGCTTGGTTCCCACCCCATGTATATTAAACAGCCGGCGAGTGGAGGCCGAGTTGCTCGGTGACCCAGCGAGCGCAGGGAGTCCCCGGCCCCGCGCGCTGCCGCTGCCGCCGCCGGCAATTGCAGAAGGGCCTCTTGCAGCCAGATTGCTTCCCAGACCCAGGGATAATTACTGCACGCTCGCTCGCTCGCTCGCCTAGTCTTCTCCATAGCTTCAATGAGTGTAGGGAAGTGTGGATGGGGTGCGGGGTGGGGAGTGGGGGAACAATCATTTTAGATAAATGCATTTCTATGAAAAGTAAAAGCACGCGCGAAGATACTTAATATAATATTATCATAGACCTCGTAGGAGGAGCAGACCGGCTGGCACAGGCTTGAGGCTCCACCGGCCGCCTGCCCGCACATTTCCGCCTCCTTCAGCCTTTTGCAAGGGACTCTCCGGCTGCCAGTAGCCACTTGACTTCTTTTGGCTTTCGTTGGGGTTGATTCACTGAATGGAGTGGAGGCAGGAGCCGGTCTTAGGATCCAAGATCCGCATTCAAGATTATTGGTCCATCTTCTGTCTGAGTTGTTAGCTCCTAACTGCTGTGCTCTTTCCGCACCCGTCGCACCCCCACCTGATCTAAGTTTTCCACTTCCCCCTCTTGCAGAAGAAGCCAGGCCAGGACTTGGTGTCTATTTAGGCACCATAAACTACATGCAACCTATGACCTACTTCTTGCTTCTCACCCAGGACTTTAGATGTTCAGATTTAGGGACAGCAAGTGATCCCATCCACGACACACACAACACCCCATGGGCCCTGGAGCAGCAATTCCAACCAATTAATTCTGAATGCCTATAACCTAAAGGGTGTGCCTCGAGGATGACACCTAGAAACCTGGGTATTAAGGACACATTGACAGAGATGGACAGAGAGCAAGACAGAAAGGAGTCGGAGACAGATTCTTCGGAGAGGACCAGATTTGTTAAGTGTGAGCTTGAAGGCAGTAGAAGTCATTATTTAAGCCTGCACAGCCTCCCTGTTAACTAGTGTCCGACTCCTCACCCCCATCCTCCCTCAGCCCCATCTTTTTCCCCCTTTTGTAGGATGCAGAAGGTGAATAATGAAACCATTTTGCTAATAGTTTATGAGCCATGAGATTGGAAATGTATATGGGTAGACCGAAGCAGCAGACTAAAATCATCTGAGACGCGCGAGACTTGGCAGAGAGAAAAACCCTCCAGTCCCCTCTTCCCAGCCTGGAGCGGAAAGACTGCCGCTTTCCCCTCTCCGCTCCATCCGAGGGCAGCGGCTTGGTCCACCCTCCCTCCAGCTCCTCAACCTCCTCTTCTCCCCAAGGGACTGGAGCGAGAAGGAGATGAATTGGGGTGATGGCAAGATAGCACGACCAGGAGATAATCTTTATCAGCAGGATTTTTCTTCCAGTGATGGGATCTACAGAGATCTATCATGCTGGGCAGCTTTCTCCCAGGCGCAAAACAATAGACGGGAACCAGGCTTTGGGGACAGCCACGGAGACTCTGTCTGTATGTTCATCATATTCATCATTCCAAGGACTGCTCCTCTACCGTGAACACTCAGAACCATCTAGAATAACCACCCGACCTCCACCTCTTTCCAGCTAGTGTTCCTAGCTTTTCTCTTTGCACATCCTCCCTCAGTTTCAAAGCCTGGGATGCTGGGGGCGGGGGGGGGGTTACAGGGTGCGGGGGCACCAGCGAGCATGGTAGAGCCAGGAAAGGGCGAAAAGTGCTCCCATGGTGTGGTCACTCAGCCAAGAGATATTCTCCTGCTAGCCTACAGGCTTGGTCCAGGAAAGACCGCCCTGCTGGTGGCAGGGCGTCCCAAAGAGCAAAGGCGAGCCGGGGGGAGGGGGGGGAGGAGGGAGAGGGCGCGGGTGAGGGCGGGCTCCTCTGGAAGCTGTGGACTCCAGGCCCAGCTCCCCACCAGCTCAGCGAAGGCTGCAGGAAGGCCAGGACAGGTGCGTAGCAGGGCGCGCAAGTCAGGCAGGGCGGGGTATCCCGGGATTCCAAGGCTCTTTCCATTCCAGTCTGGGGGCGCCTTTAATATCTGAACTCGGGCAAGGGCTGGTGCCAAAGGACAGTCAGGGCAGACTCCGGGTCCCTGGGGGGTGGGGGTGGGGAAGTCGAGGCAGCGCGGCCGCGTGTCCAAAGTGCCAAGTGGGCGTGCCTGAGCTTAGGCTTGGCCGGGGCTCGCGGAGAGAGCGTTCACGCACCTGCCTGCATGGAGTCGTGGGCCATGGACACTGCTGGGAAGCAAGGGCTATTACCCAATACGCCTTAGCCCTCTCCTCCTGCCCTTTGAGTCCAAGCCAGGCTGGATTCTCCAGGAAACACGTTTAGGGATGGTGGGACGAAAACTGGCAGGAAGAGCTGCTGGGAGAGCGCGGTTGAGGACTTGACAGGCACCTACCAGGACAAGATTCCCAGTTAGCAATTGGCACCTAGAACCTTTAGCCTTTTCCTGTAAAGGGTGGGGAAGGAAAGGTTCACCACCCTACAGGCCTCCTGCAGCCCTTTGGGCGCTGGATCCCCAGGTCCCTCATGGAGAGTCCAGCCTCCCAAGACAGCAAAACAAACCTTCAACCCTCTTTCCCACACCAATCTATGTTGACACGTCTATTGGCCCTGGGGCCCTTCTCCTCTACGTGACATTCAGCAAATCTCTGAAGCAGCAACCTCGTGAGCGTACAGAGGTTGGAGTGCTTAGTATTTCATGTCCTCAAAGATTGTATTTTTGAAGAAACAAAATGAAAATGAAAATCGAACTAACCCATTCACCACTGCCCACATCTCAGACAGGCTAGGGGGCCAGAGAAAAGTGGACGCGTGGAGTGGGATTCCCAGGCAACTAGACAATTGACCTTATTCCAGAGGAATAAGGGGGCGGTTTAGGGTAGAGAGGGCTAGGTGAGGAAGAACTGCTGGTGGTACCCGCACCCCTAGCTGCGGCTGAAACCCTGCAATCACCGCACCAGTGAAAAGTTACGCCCTGGGACTCTCCAGCGTCCTTCCCGGGCGAGGGGTTCAAGCAAACCAACCGAGAGAGGTCGCTGGCACTGGAGGTCATTGTTGAGCCCGGGAAGGGCAACCCTGCACTCCATGTTACTCTTGCGACTTCTGAATTCACCCTGTTGCAATTCCTTCCCAAATGCGGGATTGCGGTACCTCAAGTGAACTCCGAGTCCTGGCAGTTTCCCTGTCTCCCTAAAGGCCGAGGGCTCGGTTACTCCTTGGGGAAACCTCCCTCTCCCTCCTCCCTCTCTTGACTCCTGGGTGGCTGCCGATGGGGCCAGCGAGGCAGTAGGGGACCGCGTGAAATAAAGTAACAAAACTGCGGGAAATTGTAGATACCTTAAAACCCGCTCCTCCTTCAAACCAATCCCCTCCCAACTCCTGCCAGCAGAGTAACGAGAGGGACGTCTGGTCTTTTCCTCCAAGGTGTGTGTGTGTGTGTGTGTGTGTGTGTGTGTGTGTGTGTGTGTGTGTGTGTGTGTGTGTGTGGGGGGGGGGGGGGGGAGTCCTTTGCAAATTTGCGCTGCTGCTTTCATTTGTTAGTAGATTCCATCGAAAAGTTCGCTATTTATAGTCTACACCCCGCAGCCCGAGCCCTGCGCCCGACTCCTGGGGCAGAGTGCGAGAGGTCCCCGTGGTGCCCTGTCTCGCTGTGTCCAACGATTTGTTTGCTTTCCCCTCTTGCAGCCGACGACCAAGCGGACACCCTCGGGGACACCCAAAGCCACCCATTCCCGGGAGCTCAGGCAGCGACCCCCGCACGCGGGATTCTGTGAGTTGGCGCCGAACCTCCGGGTACGCGCGGGAGGCGCTGTCGCTCGCCGCTGTGACCGCCGTGGGTCGCGCTGTCCCCAGCCTTTGCCACCCCCCGACCTCCAGTCGGGGGCTCTAGTTTGCTCTCTTCCTGCTGCCTCCCTTTTCTATTTTTGTGCACCCACCGCCGCTCCCCTCTTTAGCCTGCTCTCAACTTGAAATCGAGTTTGCTTTTTGAGAGGAGAAAACCCAGTGGCTTCTCCGCGTGAGGCTGTGAGGGGGGTGGGGAGCAAGGGTGTGTGCGCTGTGTGCTGGGGACTGTTCCCCGCCCGGGCAGGGGAAGGGGGGAGCTTGGGCTCCGAGGGCGCCTGCTGCCCGCCCCAAAAGCGCCGACCCACGTTCTGGGAGGGGGGACGAGGTATTTTCCGCTGGGGACGCTCCCACCCCACCGTGTAGCTTTGGCCTCGGCACCTGAGTACCTGGGTCTGCAGCTACTCCGATTCCCTTCAAGCTCTGATTGGTCTTAATCACAACCCCCTGAATCATCGCTGAACAGAGAAGAGGGGAAAGAAAGGAAAGCCTGGGTCTGGGACTTGTCTGAAAGTCAGGGTAAGGTCCCTCAACTCCAGCCAGGCACACTGGACTCTGCCACTCGTTTTTCCAACCATTGCAGGCAGGGCTTGCTTAAGGCGGGGCGAAACGTGGCGGAGAGTAAACCTTGACCTTGTCCTTTTTTCCCTAAGCGTCGGAGCCTCAAGCATGGTTTCTGAGTTTTGGAAATTGGTTGTTGGGGTGTAGTGGGTATTGAAAGCTCCCCGGACCCCGGGGCGAATCAAGCGCTCAGGCACGCGCGTGGACAGCGACGGGCTCTGGGTGGCTGTGCGAGCTCAGCCGCGGCCAAACACTCTTTCCCGCAGGCGCGTGGTGACCGGCTTGTGGCTCCTTCTTGGTGTGTCAAATGTCCTTCGCAGTCTTGGCAGAGGTAACATCTCGAAGGGGAGCAATGCAGGGAGGGTTGCGACTGCAAAGAATTCTGGTTTCCTATCAGTCTGGCCGAAAATGAGAGCTTAGGGAGTTAGAGCACAGTCTGGGATTGGCATCCCTACCTTGGCCCATTGTCCCTGCTACTAATGTCCCCATGCAATTGGTGAGCTCCATCAATTTTCTTGATACAATGGATCTCACTTTAGGATCCTTTTTGGGGTCTTGTCCCACTCACAAGTCTTCAAGGCTGCCTTTGGGAATAGACAGGAGAAGAGCTCCGCACAGACTTTAGGTGGTACCCATGGAGTGGGCCTCTATGCACATCAGAAGTTCCCCACTGCCTATAGAACAAGGAATGACATGCTGGGTGTTGCCAGCCTCCTTTCCCTCTCCCTCCAGGCTTCACACTGCTGGAACTGTCTGGTTTAGGCTGGATGGTGAGCACCCATACCTAGTCCTGATCTGCCCAGAGTCTCTCTGAAACAAGCTTCAGACAGTTTTCAGGTCCTCTGCCAAAAGCAAAAGTCAGCTTCTGCCACTATGCCCAGGCAGATTTTTGGGGCTGTGGTTAGGTACAGATCTTAGCATGCTGTCATAGCCAAAAAGTGGTAGTATTGAACCTTACTGTCCAAATCTGGCAATTAGAAGTCCTAGCTCACAATTTTTCTTCCATCTACGCCTCCCAAGATAATGAAAGCCATCATTATGCTTGTAGGAGCTGCTGGTCCTGTGTTTAAGGTGAAGGAAGGAAAGAAGGAAGGAAGGAAGAAAGAAAGGAAGGAAGGAAGGAAAGAAGGAAGGAAGGAAGGAAAAAGGAAGGAAGGAAGAGAGAGAGGGAGGGAAGGATAAAGGGAAGGAAGGAGGGAGGGAGGGAAGGAGTGAGGGAGGGAGAGAGGGAAGAGAAGGAGAAGTGAGAGGGAGAGAGAGGAGGGGGAAGGGAAGAAAAAGGAAAAGACAGCTAAGGACTAAAGAAAGGCCTCTGTGAAAGGGATTGGCCTCTAGCTGCATGCTTCTCTGTGTGGACTGTGAAAGGAACATAAGCCTTGGGAAGGGCAGGAGCTACCTCTAAATCACACCTTTCCTTGCCCCCATTACGAGGACTTTCCCGATTTGGACTCAAAAAAAAAAAAATCAGTGCTTAGAAGATGCTGGCCAGAGAGAAGATCCAGTGCTCTTCCCAGATAGAGGTTATTCTACTTTGGTATAAACTGGGATTCTTTTTTGTTTGTATGTTTTTGTTTTTCAAGACAGTGTTTTTTGTAGCTTTGGAGCCTGTCCTGGAACTAGCTCTTGTAGACCAGGCTGGCCTCAAACTCACAGAGATCCACCTGCTTCTGCCTCCCGAGTGCTGGGATTAAAGGCGAATGCCACCTCTATCTGTCTTAAACTCGGATTCCACAAGGCTCCTGGACTTCACCCCTCCCCCCCGAGTATTTTGGCTTGTATAAGTTTTGTGATCTGCAAGGTCCTCCAGCTTTGATGTGACCTTAGAACTAGGAAGCTTCCTTTGCTCAATGAAGCAAAATAAACTTGTGCTGGCATAACTTCACACCACTGTACTAGGGCTGAAATCCTTGACTTCCTGGCTCCCTGGTACAGGTTCAGTTCTGCCCTCTGCACTTGTCTTGAGGTGGCTTCCAGTCCCCCACCCCCAGTCTTTCCCCACTAGTCAAGGCTTTAGTGAAGTTCTCCTTCAGAGTATGAGGCCTCCAGCAAGCAGCTAGAACCAGGGAAGCAACAGTCAGGGGCAGGAAAGAGGTGGCAGCAGGCAAGAGACTTGTTTGTTTCCAAATCAATGAATGAATGAAGAATCGTTTTTCTCTGATATGGCCCATTTTCAAGTAATTCTGGACAGTGGCACAAAGGAGTGTCCTTTTTCAAATTCTTGAGTTTTGTGACTTACAAGTCAGCCCCTCACAGAGGGGCTTCCAGAGACAGTGCCATTGGATTTTCAGGCTCCTGTTGTACATGACCTTGCATTATCATTACTAACCATGGCTACGTTTTAATTTTCTTTTTTCTCCTCCCCCGCCCCCCTTTGGTGGCTTCTGAAAGCCTTGGAATGAGCCACCTGAACTCTCCTCTCTCCTGACCAAGAGAATTTTATGTCCCTAAAATTTCTTGCTGGGGACCACACTCCCTCTCTTCTTCAGACCAACCTCCAAGGTTTTAGCTACCAACTAGCACTCTAGGAGTATGGCTGAGCCTCACAGAGACTAAGATGACCTCAGAGTCAACCCCAGTTATCCTCACTCCCCTATCTAGTGTTGCTACAAGAAGAAATGCACCTGCTTGGGGCGAATCACAAAACAATCCTTTTTACTTCCTGCTTTTCCACTCTTTCCCGGCCCCACCCCAACACAACAGGGCCTTTCTCGGGTGAGGAACCCTGCTCTATAGCAGCAGGATATTCCCAGCTCAGGAGCCACCTTGCTCCCAGGGATCTTTGTGCTGAGAAGCAGAGCGCACGTTCCTTACTGGATTTCATTTAGTCATTAAATGGACACAATTCTAGGAAAAGAAATGAGACTGAAGATCTAGGTGGCAAGGGAGCTGTCCTGGACCAAGAACTCTTGTCTGTGTCTCTGCCATGTCTCATTGCTGTTGGCTGGAGCACTGGGCCGCTTTGTTTTGCTCCTTAAGTGGGGGAAACAAAATTCATAGATCCTGTGACTATCTCAGCCCCACCTCGAGGTTGAGGTCTGTGTTTTGGTCAGTGACTTTCCCAGTCTGACAGCCAGCAACATTTACAACCCAAACAGCTTTCTGCTTTCACCTCGGTCTCAAGATTTTGAGGCAAAGTCAAAGGTTTCTTTTCAAGTTCTTGTTCACCTTCAACAGGTTGGTTTCGATTTCTATTTCTCAAATTTCCTTGCCCTAATACTCCACGAACCAGGTTATATTCGGTTTCTGTGGGGCAGGATGATTCATCCCACAGTTTCCCGGGCTGTTCTGGCTAAAACTGCCTCTGCCCTCATCCAAGGGAGATGCACACTTGAAATGCAAGCAAGGGATCTTTAAAACCTAGAATTGTTCAGATTCACTCTCTCTTCCTTCTTTCTTCCTCCTCCCCTCTTCTTCCTTCTCCTGCAGGTTGGGAATAAATCTGCTCAGGTAAACATTTAAGTAGACATGTCATAAAGATAAGTGTGACTTGTTATGTAGTGAATTCTTTGAGGTATTTTTAAGTCACTGAGCAGATTGCTCAGGTGACTCCAGTATACTGTTGCTTTCACAGGAACTGACCACGACGCCCATTTTCAGACTCTTCGAGTTCCCTTTGCACTGTGTCTTTTATGCTCTTATTCTCTTATTCGATTTGTTTTGTGATCGATTGTTTTAACCAGCACTCCTTTAAATAGATTCCTCCCCAGTTTTTAAATGTGTCCAGTTTCCCTACCCATGCAGCCCAACTGATAGAAGTTTGCAGTGCAGAAAACCAAACCGCAGAAGGGTGTAGTTTGTTCCACAGACCTGGTTGTTAAAGCTGTATTTTATAATTGCTTTTAATTTGGGAATATTGGAGACTGAACCCAAGGCCTCACACATGCTAGGAGAGCATTTAAACGCTGAGCTACCTATCAAGATTGAAAGTTGTATTTTATTGCCAATGCCGTGATAGTAAATTAATCAAAAAGCAAAGAAACATTTTTCTTGTGGGAGAAAAGTGTATGTCATCTTTTTCCAGCAAGGTTTGCTGGATAATTGGTTTGTCTCCAGTGCTCTTTATTTCCCTCTATCAGATAGATTGCTCTGCCCGTCTTACTTGCCTGCTGCCAATTAGAGAAAGATTCAAGTTACTGATCTCTGAAATCACATCCGTCTTCTTTCCAGTAGAATTAATGTGCAAATATTTTTAATTACATATTTCAGTGTACTTTGAAAGGGAGAAGGTCCCACATGTACCCTTAAATGAATGGTGGCCAAAGTGGCTGTGGAAACATAGGATGGATTAAGGTTCTGCAGGCAGAATGATAAACTCACCAATGCCAATCAAGGGCAAGGGGCTAATGTCCCAGTGTGCAGTGTCTGGGGTGGAGCTCGCTGGATAGTTCATCTCAGGAAGCCTGTTGAGGATATGTGACACACTTGTGTGATTCCCCACACTGAGAAATAAGTAAATATTAAGGTGATGTAAGTAGGAGCCACTTTTGCATTTCTCCCAATGGAGCCTTAAAATAGTACTGCTTTGCTTTCAAATGTGGTAAAGTTAAGAGAACTAAAACACTTATGACTTAAATGTGTGTGTATGTTTGTGCTTGTCTGTGTGCATGTATATGTGTGTTTACCATGCATGTACATATCTGGATGGGTCTGGATGGGTACGTGTGCACATGTGTGCATGAAAATGGACTCAAGAGGTAGATGCTTGGTATACTTTTAGTTCTCTCTGTATGTATGTATGTATGCACACATGTATGTATGTATGTATGTATACATACATGCAGGTATAGATGTATTATGTGACAGTATGTGGAGGTCGGAGCACAGCTTCGAGAAATGTTCTCCCTCCACCTATGAGGCAGGGTATCTTTTCCTTTTTCTGCACTGCTGGTTGCCCACGCACCCACCTCTGAACTTCCTGGACAGTCCCCTGTCTTCACTTCGCTCTCTCTCTAGGAACTATGGGGTTACAGACATGTCACACATCCAGCCTTTACCATAGGGACCTTTTCTGTGGGTCCTGGGGCTCTAAATCAGCTCGCCTGGCTTTTGCAGCTGCTGTTTTTACTGTCGAGCTATCTCCCTGGACCCCATTTTTGAGACAGGTTCTCTCATTGACCTGGAATTTGTCAATTGGCCTATCAACTGTCAGCAAGCTGCAGGCGCTTCCCATCTCCACTGTCCCCCAGCTCAGGCTCACAAAGAGCAAGCCTCCTGTTGTTTTTCCCACTTGTGCACTGGGAACCCAAACTCAGGCCTTCTTGCTTGCAGAGCAGCGACTTCAGCGATAGAGACCCTCCCAGCTCCCAATCTCATGAGTTCTAACTTAGCAGGAGGTTCTTCTAGTAATGGCTGCAGTCTGCATCCGAAAGACTCAGTGTAGACACAGCTCCTGAAAAAGAAAAAAATCCAAAAATATCCTAGTCCTAAATAATGAGGACTCTGATACTGTCTACGCTTTATTAAAAGCAGACAGCCGCAGCACGGGAGAAACTACCCTTGTTGTCCAGGAAAGGGAAATGGCTGGGGCTTCACGACCTTTTTTACTAGAAGTTCTGACTTATTCAGATAAGCTGTCCTCTGTGAATGAGACCTTTTATCTCCAAATGACAGTCACTGTTGTTTTAAAAATTATTCCCATCGAATTCATCTACCAAGAAATTTCACATAGCCTCCTGTGTTTAAACAACATTAAGACTCTGCCTTATGCCAACAAGAACCAGGAAGAGCTAAGTAAAGGGCGGCTAGTGTCTAGCCACACAGGCCTGGGAAGTCAGGTAGTGTGCTGGTAAATTTCCTGGGAGAAGGGAAAGACATTATTAAAGAGTTAGCTGGCACAGTGGCTCATGCCTGTAATATCAGCACCCTAGAAGCCGAGGCAGGGGGATTGCTATGGGTTCAAGGCCAGATGAGGCTGAATAGTGAAATCCTATCTCAAAACACAATTAGAAAGTCAACAAAAGAGAATGCATATAAATGGATATTATAGAATTTCAAGGTGCCTTTTGACTCATGTGAGTCACTTTTGGACAATTCATTTATTGATTGAAATGATACATACGTTAGTTTGAATAAAATTTTTATTTCACTTAGTTATCAAGTTATGGGATAGCAAAGCCTGTTGCCAGTGCAGGTTCAAGACCTTTGCTTTTCCAATTGCCTTGGTAGTCTGGGTTTCTGGATGTGTTATTTTATGGAGGGTGCTATTGGGTAAGCCATTAGATCATGAGATACTTTGTAAATGTCATGGATAGTTGTTACCAGACAAGAGTCCTGAGGCCCTCCAGGGACACACATTCCTGTGCTGTGGGGTTACTCCTCCATCTCATAGTTACCGTGGGGATAAAAGGAAAGGAACACGCATGACATCAAGCATTTCAAAGTGCATTGTGCATTTCCTTGTTTACATAGGTATTATTCTAAGAGTTAAAATTATTCTAAAATGTAGGAGGGTCCTTTATTTCTGTTGCTTTCATTGGTTAAATAAAGACTCTGCCTGGCTTGTAAGATAGGTCAGCCCTTAGGTGGGCGGAGTAGACAGAATGGAAGTTCTGGGAAGAAAGGAAGTGGGACAGTTGCCATGATGCTCCCACCGCAGATGGATGCAGGTTAGACTTTTCTGGTAAGTCACCACCTCGTGGTGACACATGGATTATTAGGAATGGGTTAGTTTATGATGTGAGGGCTAGCCAAGAAGAGGCTGGTGATGATGGGCCAGGCAGAGTTTAAATGAATATAATTGTCATGTGGTTATTTCGGGCATAAGCAAGCAATCAGTGGCTGAGCGGGCCGGGAGCTGGGTGACGGGAATAAAACCCGCACCTCTCCCCCCTTTTATACAACACTAAAATATGAATTGAGCATGATGAGGCCTACCTGTAACCCAGGGACTGAGATGGGGAATCATGAATTCAAAGCCTTTTGGGTTATATAGAAATACCAATACCAATACCAATACTACACTAGCAATGACAGGTAAGAAATGTGGCTGGGGGGATGTATGTAGTTCAATGGTAGAGTGCTTGTATAGTAACACAACAACACACACACATTTTCTCAAAAATATTGTAAACCAGGTACTCTCATTGTTTCTGCAGTTTTAAGGTTGAACAAACGGAGACACACTCACATAGCTGATTGGAGACAGCTGGAGTTGTAGACGGAAGTTTCTGTCCCACCAAGTTCCACAGACATTCAGTCCCAAAGAAACACACAGAGGCTTATTAATTAGAAATCGTTTGACCTCTTACCTCAGGCTTATTATTAAGTAGCTCTTACAACTAAAATTAACCCATAATTTTTATCTATGTTTAGCCACGTGGCTTGGTACCTTTTCTCAGGCATTCTCATCTTGTTTCCTCTGCATCTAGCTGGTGACTGACTCTCTGCCTTTCCTCTTCCCAGAATTGTCTTAGTCTGGTCACCCCACCTAAACTTTGTGCCTGTCTATTGACCAATCAATGTTTCCTTAAATCAATACAAGTGACAGATCTGTATAGTATGCAAAGCATTATTCCATAGCAGTTCCCCTATTTTTGTTTTTTTAAAATATTTATTTATTTATTATGTACACAATATTCTGTCTGTGTGTATGTCTGCAGGCCAGAAGAGGGCCCCAGATCTCATTACAGATGGTTGTGAGCCACCATGTGGTTGCTGGGAATTGAACTCAGGACCTTTGGAAGAGCAGACAATGCTCTTAACCACTGAGCCATCTCTCCATCCCCCCTATTTTTGTTTTTAAAACAAGACCCTGAATCTATTCTCCTTTGTTTAGCTTTTTTCCTGACCATTGTCTATAACAACTTATAACTGACACACTAAACAAAGACACACATTCATAATCCATTTTTTGGGAATGTGGGGCATGGATTTTTAGGCTTCTTTTGCTGGTTGGGGCACTGATAATCTTATGGAGACCTAAAGAAAATTTAGGATTCTGGTCAAGTCCTGACTGGAGTATCCTGTGAGCCTGGATCATCTCAGGCAGCATCTAGAGGCTGTTCTGGATGTAGACCTCAGAGGACACTGAAGAGGTGATCTGAAACACTGGATCATCTGCTCCAACCATCCCCACTGAAGATTTTTGTGCAGGTCTTCCTTGATCAAGCTTTATTTTTCTTAACCAAGAATGAATCCACGGCCTCTCATTTCCTGTGGAAACAAAAACAAAACCTTCTTCTCCCAAATAATGTATCCCTTGACTTAAATTTTGAGGTCAAGCATATTTAAAATGTACAGGTTAAATTAATCCAGCAGCATTTATCCTCAAATGTCTTTTAGCACCTGTTGTTCCTTCCTCAACAATCAAACAATTCAAACACAATAACATATAGTAACCAGATTCTCTGTGTATTTTCCATCTTTATGTGTGTATTTTTTTTATTTATTTTTAATAATTAAATTTATTTAATATTTATTTATTTATTTTTGTTTGTTTGTTTGTTTGTTTTGAGACAGGGACACAGGGTTTCTCTGTAGCTTTGGAACCTGTCCTGAAACTAGCTCTTGTAGACTAGGCTGGCCTTGGACTCAGAGATCTGCCTGCTTCTGCCTCTCAAGTGCTGGGATTAAAGGTGTGCACCACCACCACATGGCTGACATGGCTTCTGTTGTTATTGTTATTAGTCTGTCTTTAATTTTTATTTATTTATTTATTTTTGTTTTTGAGACAAGATTTCTCTGTGTGCCTTTGACTGTCCTGGAACTCACTCTGTGGGCCAGGCTGATCTTGAACTCACAGAGATCTGCCTGCCTCTGCCTCCCAAGTGTTGGGATTAAAGGTGTGTGCTACCATGCCTAGCTATTCTATGTATTTTCAAAGGGACTTTCTCTATTCTTCTTCCTTTTCCTCACAAACATATGTATATTTTAAAACACTCTCTAAACCATTTAGAGGGTTTTTTGTTGTTTTATTTATTTTTTCATCTTAATATGTCTTTACTGTATATCTGTTTTTTTCTGACCACATGAGTCTTTAATCCACTAAGTGACATGGCTGAGATTAATGCCACAGCTTTGGTGGCCGGCTGGATCTGCCCCACTCTTTGGCTTCCTGAGAGACTAGCTTCATGGCGGAGGTACTGACAGGAGCCACGTTTTTTTGTCACAACTCTGTGGAGTTTCTATGTCCATGCCATCACCAAGAAGCATGCTTCTGGCTGCTCATAAACACTGTTTATGCATTTAGTGGCAGGGCATCTTATAAGAGCTGCCATGTGGTTTTTGCTGCTTACACTGAGTCAGGAAGCCTTTCTTAAAGGAACCACACCTCTGGTAGACACCAGCAAACAGAGCCTTCTGGAGAAAAGATGGTTACTAAGAAGCTGTACTTGTTCTGTTCTTGTCTGTCTAGAATCCTTTTTGAAAAAACTTTATCATACTTTAATGTGGAAATCCTTGCCAAATGTTTGGACATCATTTGTAGATGAAAATTTCTGTCCCACCTGGTCCCACAGCCATTCAGTCTCAAAGAAACACACAGAGGCTTATATTAATTATAAATTGTTTAGGCTCTTAGCTTAGGCTTATTATTAAGTAGCTTTTACAATTTAAATTAATCCTTAATTCTTATCTATGTTTAGCCACCTGTCTTGGTACTGTTTCTCAATGAGGTGTTCTCATCTTGCTTCCTCTGCATTTAGCTGGTGACTGTGTCTTTGCCTTTCCTCTTTCCAGAATTCTCTTAGGCTGGTTGTTCTGCCTATACTTCCTGCCTGACTACTGATCAGCTTTTGTTAAACTAATATAAGTGACAAATCTTTATGTACAAGAGAATTATACCATAGCATGAAACTTTTGTTTACTTGTTTTATGAGACACAGTCTTGTGTAGCCCAGGCTAGTTTTCAGCCTGCCTATTTAAAGCAAGTTTGGCCTTGAACTCCTAAATCTTTCTGCCTCTACCTCTTGACTACTGGAATGGCAGACCTGTGCCACCACTGCTAGCAAGAACTAGATACTGAACCCCAGAGTCTAGTTCTAGAATCCGTGTTCTGGTTTATCTGCTGCAGTATACTGGCTGCTTACAATTTAACATCTACAAATTTCCAATTAAAACCTAAATCTATATATTGATTGATTCAATGTATATTACTTGGGTAGCTGTTATCTTAGCTGACTTCTCTTGAAGCATGGGACAGTCTACCACCACTCAGATGCTTTCCTCCATCCTGTGATGTCTATCATCACCTGAAATGGGTTGTTTCTGTCACCTATTCACATTAACCTAACTTTGCTGAATTTTTTTTCATTGCTATCTGCTTGAGCCTTAGACTCAGCTATTTTTGCTTCAACTAACATAGACTGAAGGAGAGCAGGAAAGCCCTTGCCATCAAAGCTCATAGAGGAGTGCCAATGATAACCAGTTACAGGATCTTCAGGTGCAAGCTGAATTCGACGAAAACCTTTATTGCTAGCAGTGACTGGATCACAGAGCAATGAGACCTCGAGGTGGTTGGTGAGTTGCTGAATTTTTTTGGTTTGGACCTGTCCTTTCCAGCTTGAGGAAGAGCTGTGACGTCATAGTATCTTCACAAGGTTATTTTCTGGAGGAGGGAGGAGGGAGAAGGGAGAGGAAAGGTGGAAGGAGGGAGGAATGAGACTCATGAGCACACACACACACACACACACACACACACACACACACTCCCTAAAGTTACATAGGTGGAGGAAAGCTAGGATTTGTGGCCTCCGGGATAGTTTAGAAGTGAGGACTCTTCAGTGGTACAGGTGCCCTTTTTGTTTTATACATGTTGCAGGTCAGACCCTTCAGTGAGGAGTTTGGCAGTGGAATTCTTTCTTTTTCTTTTTTTGGGGGGTGTTGTTGGTGGTTTATTTTTTGAGACAGGGTATCTCTACATATCCCTGGCTGTCCTGGAACTAATTCTGTAGACCAGCTCTCCTCAAACTCAGGGAGTCTCTTGCCACTGCCTACTGAGTGCTGGGACTAAAGGTTTCTGCCATTATGCCCTGCAGAATTCTTTCTTTGGTGTGTTGATGACCCCCCTATCTAGAGTGAAGAGAAATCCACATTTCTTTCCAAGGCAAGTCATGTGACCCTCTTTGACCCATGCAACAAGTATTTAAAACCAAGTTTAAAGATCAGAGATGTGGCCCAGGGATGTATCTCACTTTGTAGAGTGCTTTCCTAGTGTGCCTGAAGCTCTGGTTTGATCCTTGTCACTGGATAAACTAGACATGATAGCACATACTAGCATTTGGGATGCTGGAGGTGAGAGGATCAGGAGTTTGTGGTCATCCTTAGTCAGTTATTCAGTGAGCTCAAGACCATCCTGCACTACCTGAGGCTTTATTTAACAAACCCATCAGAGTGGGTATGAGCACAACCAGTTTTACAAAAAGCAAATGTTTGTATAGATGTGCAAGTAACAGAGTGTCCATCTCACTGATGCAGCATCTTAGAGATGCCTGAGAATCATCTGGGATGCAGAGGCCTCTTGTTTCAGTTCTTGTTTTCTGTGTCGTCTGTGAGTCAGAAATCAAGTAATACCCGATCCTTGAAAGAGAGTGGACTAGCTGCGCAGCGCACCTTTCCATGGTGGTATATATTCTGGTGCACTCTAGTTTTCCAATTATAATTATTATTGACAAGGGTGTTTTATTAGTCAAACAGTCCTTCTGTAAATATGTCAATGTCAAGCAAAGCACTTGCCACTTATTGGTTTTAAGGCTAAAGGGTCTTTTCCCTCAAGGTCTGATGTCAGGCAGAAGAAACCGTGGAATGTTCTGTGTGCTGTGGCCAATGTCCTATTTCTTGGCCTTCTTGGTGATCTGGCGAATTCCAGGGCCATATGCATGAGCCTAATGTACTATCTATAGTTTTTCGGGCTGGTTGGCACAGTTGCAACATGACATAGTTGGGCCAGTCTGTTTTCTCTCTTTCAATATCAGAAAACTGGTTTGTGCCACCATGCTTTTGTGCTGTAGTTTTTGTTTTGTTTTGTTTTCTTGAAACACTACCAGATTTTAATACAGTTGCAGACTTACTGTGTTGCTGAGCAGTGTGTTTTCTGCCTGCCGGCATTCAAGGCAAAACTTCATATATGATCTCCTCATAGGGTGCTGTAGGGTAAGTGGGTTTAGAATGGTGTCATGAACTCCAAAGAAGGAAGCAAGGCTCAGCAGTTATTTCCTATCATGGTACAACTCACAAGGGCATAGACCTGCAACTCAATCCCATCCCTCTGATTTCAAGCCCATGTCCCTGAGAGCATGAAAACAACCCATAGTTTCCAGATAAAAGATGCTGACATGTATATTACCCTCAAACAGTTTCTTGAAAAAATGTGTTTGTGAAGTCATGGGTTTCTCAACTTTCATTACTGGATGCTTCAGAGGCTTCTATGAACTCAGATGTCCCGTGACTGTCGGAGGGGATGTGAGAGGTGGTGTTTTCTAGTGTATTTACCATCTCCTTTATAGAGAAAACTAGTAGTGTGCAGAGCACACCCGTGAATTCCTGTGACCTCTGAAGGACTCACGATACTGCTCTCCATGTGGAGAGTATTATTCATGAACATGGAACTCCCGGAACCTCCTCCTTCCCCAGCATGGTGGTGTCTTCATATTTGAGTGAATGTAGGTTTCTTGTGGGAACACGGGGGGCAGGGCAGGATAGAGTGGAAAGGCTGCTGTCCTGGAGTCCTGATCAGCTTGGGGTTGTCATGGAAGATCCTGGGTTGGGTATACACGTGGACATAGAGTAGATGCTGGGTATGTCTTTTATCTCTCCAGCTGAAGAGGTTTGAGGCAGAAGAATGGTTATCCTGTCCTTCAAGGATTCTGAGACCACCTTAGAGCAATCAAAGGGACGAGGGTGGGCTAATAGGAGTCTCACGTTGGTCCACATACACCTACACTACAATTCATTAGAGGACTTCCAGTCTTTATCTAGGTACCTAGCTGTGGGGAAAAGGGAAACATAGGTGTTTGGAGAGAGTCATCTTAATCCAGATAATTACCTACGCTTCTCTCTTTTTCCTTCTCTTCCTACCTCCACGTTTTCCTCTGCTCTCCTCCCTCCCCTCTCCACTACCTCTTATCTTCTTTCCTCCTCCTTCTCCTCCTCTTTGTCTTTCTCCTCCCCCACCTCTCTTTTACTGTCAGGAAGTATCTGTATCTAAACAGCAACTAAGAAGCACTTGGCAACTGCTCAGGTAAACCAAGAGTATGTCCTCACCTGATGGATAGATTTAAATAGTTTAAACTGTTGACATTTATCAAGTTACCTTGAAACCTTCCACATCACCACCTTGCTTCACCCACATAGAGACCTTAAAGAAGCCATTCAATGTTTGCTTTTCTTGGTTGTCATAGCGTTCCAAGATGTGTCCCCTTTGTGTTAGCTGCATGCTGTACACATCAGCAGGTCTAACCACCTTGTTTCTAGTGCTCATACAAATGAAATAAAGACACGTAGTATTATCCCAATAGTTCAGGTAACCCATTGTCTGAATATGTAAATACTTGAGGCAAATTATATTCTCAATGTTTCCAGAATGATCTGAATACATGTTTAGCTATTTGTTCACTGGTAGGATTCTTCAGTTTTCTCTGTGCTGGTCTCTTCTCTCCCAGTCTTAGTAGAGTTAACTCTTTCCATTTTTTTTTCTGTGTGAAGAAGACTGCCTGCAGGGAACCTGTATCTCAGGCTCTTTCAGAAAGAATGGGAGTTGATGTTGGCATGATCCCAAACAGACATCTGCTAAGTGCTAAGTGGAAGTGTTACCAACACCCTGATAGACTTAGAGGAGCTTAATTTGGACACAAAGATTAGAGAAGGCTCTCCAGGAGATCACTGCGAAACCAGAGGTAGACTTGGTAGAGTGTTGACCAAGGTTTCTCTTCCACCTAGTCCCACAGCTGTTCACTTCCAAAGAAACACACAGAGGCCTATATTAATTATAAACCGGTTGGCTTATTAGCTGAGGATTCTTACTAGCTAAATTTTACATCATAAATTAGCCCATAATTCTTGTCTGTATTAGCCACGTGTCTTGGTACCTTTTATCTATGAGGCATTCTCATCTTGCTTCCTCTGCATCTGGGTGACGACTGCAGACTGAGCCTTTTCTCTTCCCAGAATTCTCCTGTTCTGGTTGCCCCACCTATACTTCCTGCCTGGCTACTGGCCAATTAGCATTTTATTAAACCAATACAAGTGACAAATCTTTACAGTGTATAATACCATTGTCCCACAGTAGTGGAACTTTCGACAAGGGAATAAATAGGTTCTTTCATATAAGAATGCAAGAAGGTGAATGTCGGCAGAAGTGGGATGATGTAACATCTACTGGGAACACAGTAGAAGCATGTTTAGAATGATGGGAGGGGGCCACTTTGGGAAGAAGATGAGGATTATTATTATTCAGGGCTCCTTGGGTACCATATATTATAAGGTCCATGAACCAGCTGTCCTCACATCAAGCAAAGAGGATTATTATTGCTTGTTATGCCATATCCAGTGTTTAGCTCTTTTCCTAGGAAGTGATTGCTAAGAAGTAAAACATTTCCCAGAATCCTTTGCATCTAGTTGAAGTCAAGCAATTGTTCTCAATGATGGACAGTGTCTACCCACCCCACTAAAGTGATTGGGAAGCCAGTGTACCTTTTCTGTCATAGACCATAGAAGGAAATGATGTGGAAGACTTGTCTGTTTCTGTCAATCATGTTTTAAATAAATACTGATTGGAAAAATAAATAAATAAATAAATAAATAAATAAATAAATAAATACTGATTGGCCAGGTAGGAAGTATAGGTGGGTCAACCAGACAGGAAGTAGAGGCAGGGCAATGAGAACCTCTGGGAAGCAGGAAGCTTCCCTGGCATTCCTGCGCAGATCTCCAAGGAAGCAGCATGTGTCCCTGTGCCAGCTGAGAAAAGGTACCGGCCATGTGCCTGGCATGGATGGGTACAATGGGTTAATATAAGTTACGGGAGCTGGTAGGAAGACTGAGCTAATGGGCCAATCAGTGTATAACCTAATATAGACTCTCTGTGTGACTTTCTTTGGGGCTTGCTGGCTGTGGGGTACTGGGCAGGACAGAAACCCCAACAAGCCGGCCCTCATGTTACAAGGAAATATACTATAAACAGAGTCTTCAACATCATAGGGGAAAGAGAACCATCAAATGAGGGAGGCCAAATCTGTTCTGGGTTTTGTGTACTGAGAAGTGAGTCTTCTTTGGATCAAGTTCTGAGATGCGTGGTTTATCTTTCTGAGCAGTAAGAATTGCCTTGCTCAAGATGGGCACTCTTGTAGGCCTATTTCACAGTGGTTCACATGTGACTCATGTCACATAACAAGGAAGAACAAGGGCCAAGATGCAGGTCCAGGCTTGTCTTCACAGTGCTTCTCTGGGTGCAATACTGCCTACATGCTAAGGAGTGACAAGAAGTATCTCCCTTGTCACCTCAGACACTGTTTGCTGGTCAAGACAGTAGAAGCAATTGTTCATGTAGTAATTCTACTGGAAAGTCTGTATTTTTAGGGGATAAAATAATTAACATGGTTCCATGGAGATATGGCTTCATGAAGACATGGTTCTGTGAAGACATGACTCCATGCAGACATGGCTCTGTGTAGGCATGGCTCTGTGCAGACATGGCTCCATTCAGACATGGTTTCATGAAGACATGGCTCCATGAATACATGGCTCAGTGAAGACATGGCTTCATGAGAACATGACTCCATGAATACATGGCTTTGTGATGGTATGGCTCTGTGAAGACTTGGCTCTTTGAAGACATGGTTCTGTGAATATATGGCTCTATGAAGACATAGTTCTGTAAAGACATAGTTCCGTGAAGACATCATGGCTCTGTGAAGACATAGCTTGCCTTCCAAGCATGAGGACCTGAGTTCTCATCTCTAAAACCCACACAAAGTTAGACGGGATAGGAAGCATCTACAATGCCAGCACCCCTAAGAGTAGATGGTGAGAGGATAGTATTCACTGACTTTTTAAAAAAACTTTTCTCTCATTTTCACTTCTAAAACTGTCGACTCCTTGATCCCTGCTTTGGCTCACAAGTCAACTCTCTCATAGACTTGTAGCACAGTCAGTGGTCTCCCACTGGTCACCCTGTCTCTTATATCAACCCATCAAGGGCATTCTTCACACAACTGGGAGAGTGATTTTTCTAAAACATAAATTTGATCATCATTTCAGCCCTTTTGACAACTCTTCACTGATTGCCAGTGGCACACACCCAGATTGCCTTATGGAGCACTGGAGTCTCTCCACAGCCTGTCCTCCTGTCTCTGCAGCCTTGTGGCTGACACCTACCCCAGGTTCAAACACAGCGAGCGGTGACGAACTGTTTCATTTCTGTCTGCTTGCTTCTGTGTGTTCCTCCTGCTTGATAAATGATTATGTATCCTTCCAGACCCGAAGGGGATGAGCCCTGCACACCCAACACGGTGGCACTATACCAACCCTCTTCTAGGGAAAGCATAATTTGTCATTATTCTGTGGACTTCCTTTTCGTGCTTGTCTCGCAGGATGCCTCCTGAGAATTAGTCCTGCGCAGAAGGAGTTCTGCTCTCTGTGCTGCCAATTGCTTCCCCTCTTCTAACAGAACTGGGCACTTGTCAGATATTTTCACAGATAAATGTGAAGTTACCACCAGGATACACTGTAAGGAAGTGAAAATGACGTAAGACAGGAGAGTTGAGCTGATACGGGAAGATCTCCGGCTAGCAAAACGGCTTGTGTTGAGATGCGAAAGTTGACCTCTGTACCTGAGGAAAATGGGCTGTAGGAAGGGGGATGGAGAAACCCATGGAAGAGGGAATGCTGGTCTGTCATGGTGAGTGTGTCTGTAAACCCAGTCCTCAGGACGCCAAATGGAGGGTTCTGAGCTTGAGGCAAGCGTGGGCTAATTCCTTCTTCATATTTGTTTTCTCAATCATGTGTGTGTGTGTGTGTGTGTGTGTGTGTGTGTGTGTCTGTGTGTCTGTGTGTGTGTCTGTGTGTGTCTGTGTGCCATGCATGTGTGAATGCCCAAGGAGGCCAGAGGTGTCTGGTCTGAGGCTGGAATTCCAGGCAGTTGTGAGCTGCCTGACATGGGTGCTGGTAATAGAACTCAGATCTCCCGAAAGAGTGCTAACCACCGGGCCATCTCTCCAGTCCCTAGCCTGGGATACAGAGTGAGTCATTGTCTCATGTAACAAACCACCTTCAGATCAAGGGGAATACAGGGAGTCAGTACAAACAGGGTTCAGCATGTTGTGTGAGTGAGGCACAGGAGGAGGTTGGAGCAGTAGGGCCAGACACTGAAGGACACAAAGAGCCGTGTTACCTTACGAGGGTTTCTTTATCTGGCAAGAATTAGTAGTAAAAGACAGAAAGGACTAACCATGTGCTCTAGGAGCAGAGCGCTTACTTGTCAAGCAAGGCTCTGAGTCCCCGACCTTAGGGTCAGGGAGATAAGCGATAGAGAAGACAGGATATTTTTTCTTTTTTTCTTCTTCCTGAAAATAATTCATCCTGGGCTGGGGAGATGTCTCAGCTGTTCTTTTTTTTTAATTTTAATTTTTATTACGTATATAGCGTTCTGGGCACCAGATCTCATTATAGATGGGTGTGAGCCACCATGTGGTTGCTGGGAATTGAACTCAGGACCTCTGGAACAGCAGCAGTCAGTTCTTTTAACCTCTGAGCCATCTCTCCAGCCCTCAGCTGTTCTTACTACATCCCTCTTGGACAGGTGACAGCTGCCTATAACTCCAGCTCCAGAGGTGTCTGACGCCCTCTTCTGGCCTCCATGGGCACTACACTCTTTGCACATAACCAAAAATACAGACACACATGCATACACATGGTACAAAAAAAAAAAAACAACTCAAGTTGTAACGAGTCCATCCTAAACTTTTTGTGGACAGAAAGTTTGGAGCTGCCTAAGTAGGTGATGGTCACTTGTTAAGTGAGATGTGCTGAGGTATCGGATGAGGGTTGTGGAAGGAGATGAAACAGAATATTTTTAGGACTGGATATGATAGATCAGTCAGAAGAGGTCCTTCCTTCCTTAGATAGGTGTGAAGGCTGACAGTGGGGCCGAGCACAGTGTGGGACCATGAGCGTGGAGAGAGTTCAAGTGTGAGGTGTTGCTTAATCCATCTTGGGGCCACGGAGAAAACAAAGTTAGATAATGAACTTGAAATAGGAAAAGGTTGCTTGAATTCAGTTTGGGGATTCTTGTCCATGCTTGGTCATCACGCTCCTTTTGGGCCCACATAAAATAGAGGGAGCGTGTGACAAGGAAGCAACTCACCTTATGGTGGCCATAAAGCAGAGAAAAGAAGAACACGAGAGGAAACATGGGACAGAGGAGTGGATTGATGTCCCAATATCCTGTCCAAGGACCTGCCGTGTTGATCTAACTTCTTTCTGCCAGGCCCAAGCCCGGAAAGTCCCCAGGCTGACAATCATGCTTTTAGTGTGTGGTCTATTGCAGGGCCATTTGAGACAAGAGCAGGAACCTCGGGGAGACCCAGGGGGGTTTATTCCGCTGTGTGTCACATACATTTCTCTTCCTTCATATCTACCGTGTTATAATTACATTATGCTAGTCTTGCAGTGGGTTGTGAGCTGCTCTCAGCAACGAGACGACATTTACCTATTATTACTTTTTCATTTCTTTTTTTTTTTATTTGTGTGTGTGTGTTCCTGGTACCTATCCCTGTAACCGTGTATGATATTGCCAAGTAAATGCCTTTGCAGAAATGCTCCGGCTGACCCCAAATGCCCGCACATTTTCTCCCACACCAACGGAGAGGGAGGAACAAAGAGAAACTGGAAATGCAAGTTGGGGCTCAGTGGTCGAGTGCTTTAAATCCCTGGCTGAGAAGTTACATTAAGACATAAAATGTAATTAAACTTCGAGTTTACATTTACTTTCCAACCCGCCCTTTGTTTCACATAATGCCTCTGTTATTTTAAAGCCATATAGTATTTACTCAAGGGACAGTCTCTCCTAAGTAAACCAAAGCCAGCAGCCAAGTTAGGAAAATACAGCACTGGTGCTGTGAGAACGGATTCTGCTTTAATGCCGAGGACCAAATGGAGTCAGAAAACAATCCACAGGAACGAGGCTGGCAACCCAGAAGAAATGCTGCAATGAGTATTTATTTTTTCACTTGCTGTCTTTTGGTTTCATGCTAGAGGTTAGGATCTGGTCATTAGGGCCAATTGGAGAGAGGTTTGACATTTACATGGTCTGTTGCTGGCTTGTTTTTGGAGCACAACTCTGAAGAGATTAATATTGAAGGGCTTCATGATATCAATGCTTCTTGGGATCACAGTCATTGAAAAGATGGTTTTGTCCCTTTCGTTCAGTCAGAACCACACAAACAGCTTCTGTGCACCCTGAGACAAAGCCGAGACTATAAATGCCCCGTGAAGTGTTTGGGATTAGAGTTGACTTGTGCAAGACCTTGTCTGAAGCCAGTTTGCACAGCGGTGAATGAAGCTGCTTCAGTGTCATTAACCAGGACCAGAGCGAGACATTCCTCAGTCACACTCTGAAATCGTATACACTGCCCTTTGTTGGTTTGTTAGAAATCTTAAGGTTAGAAATTGTGAGGTCCCATACTTACCATCCACGTTGGGTATGTGGGTAGCTGAAGCCAAAGACTGTGTTTACCCCTGTGAGTATATAGCCTTCGCAGGTACAATCCTTTCCTTTGTGTAATTGTGAAATCCCTGTCATGTGAGCCAAGTAGCCCTTCTTGTCAGTCTACTGAGAAAGATTTACATTCATTTATTTGTTGTGTGTGTGCACATGCATATACACACACATGAAGTTCGTAGCACTACTTGTGGGAAATGGTTCTCTCCATCCCCCTTTTACAACGTGGGTCCCAGGGATCGAACTCAAGTCGTCAGATTTGGTGGCAGGCAGTTTTATGTATGATGCCATGTGGCCAGAACCCTTCTTGTCAGAATTGAGCACCATGTGACAGAGAGTCCATCATATTGGTATCAGTGAGTGGCTGTGGCAAGTCTGTTGGGTCCCTCTGTCCTCTGCAGTGACGTCTATACTGTGGGAGGTGTGGATGTGACAGGTTTCCTGTAACTCTTGTCACAAAAAGAGACCACCTTTTGGAAGGTCTCAGAGCAGCTAAGGATTGTGTTCAGAGGGTTAGCATGATGGTTCGGATCTCAGGATCTTGAAACACATGGCTTGGGTGCATACCTTCAGCTAGCAACTTCCTAGTATCACAGTCTTGGTTGAGCTATGTAACTCTGTGATCTCACCATGTCCTCGAGTCGGGAGGTTAGTAGTATACTTACTGCCCAGAATTGCTGAGGGAATTAAAAGTTACCACCAGCAAAATGCTTAGGACAGGATCTGCTCCACAGTAAATCATTTCTAGCTGCTATGATTAGATTAGGAGAATGCTCAAGAGATGAGCTTCAGAAAGACAAAGATTAATGAGGACAACGTCAGTGGAACTTCTGGTGGGATCTAAAACAAATGCATCTTTTGGTCAAGCATTAGATGTACATCATCTGCTTGACCTTTTGAACAGAATTATGGTAGAGATTGCTTTCTGTAAATAGTCTCTAAAAAGTATTAAGAATATCCAAAAGAGCATCAGGAGGAGCTAAGGGTGGGAGCACTCTTTAGTGAAGAGACCTTGGGATGGTTGGGTCTGTGAAGAGAAAGTCCACAAAACACAGGCCAGTTGGTCTTAGAAATGGGTTTTAAAAATGCATGTAACAACACCAAATATTTACCTAGCAATTACTAGGTCAGTAGAATTTTGTTTTGTTTTACTTATTTGATTCCACTTTTTCTTTTAAACTATGTAACTTCATTTGGATGCTCATAAAGTCCCACGGAGCCCAATTCTGTTCACTATACCTGACCCTAAGCAGAGGCTCTGAGGAGTTCCGTGGCCCTTTCAAGTCTCAAGTGATGTGAGGGCAGTGGTGAGTCCCTTCCCAGTCCTTGTTATTGTCTGCTCTGTGGTGTTTCCCTCTGTTTGCTGCTGTTAATTTTAGCATCTATCATTAGTAGGGTGTTTGGGGCTTTGCAAGGTACTTAGCAGTATTGTAAACTATGTATTCTTTTGTATGTGTGTTTATGAGTGGAGGTATATGTATGCGTGTGTACTTGTGTGTGAGGGTGAAGGGACACACATATACACATGTGTAGAGGCCAGAGGTCATTGTCAGGTAGTTGTTCCTCAAGGGCTGTTCATTTGTTCCTCTGCGACAGTCGCTCACTGAGACCTGGGAGTCAGAGGTCGGGTGAGGCTGGCTGGCGTGGAGCCTTAGCCCAGTGTCACCTTACAAGTGCAGCCATGATGCCTGGTTTGCAAAAGAATGTTCTGGAGATGAAACTCAGGTCTTCAAGCTTGCTCAGCCAGAGCTCACCAGTTTAAGCTATTGTCCCCTGGGGAAAGCTGTCTGCTCCAGTCTTTGCCAAGTATTCAGTGTCAGTTTTCTGGTCAAGAAATAGAAGCTTACAGTCCTCTTCTTCAGACCCCAGGTGCTGTGACCAAATTCTCTAACAGTGGTTTCTTGCCAAGTCCATACCCTCCACATTCTGCCTGGCTGACGAGAGGAGGACAGAGGGGGCCCCAGTGAAGGAGGAGTATAAGCATCCAGGGATGACGCAGAGTCCTCCACGCTCATCTCACCCTGCCTTTATCAGCACAGGGTGTTTGAGTCTCACCAGCATGACTGTTTTCTGCCCTTCTCCAGACTGTCAAGCTGGGAGTAGAAAACATTGGAGTTAGCCTTCAGGAAACATTCGAACAGTGTGAGTATTAGAATATGAGGGGTGGTGGAGGAGACAGCTTTTCCCACAGCTTCTGAAGACATGATGTCATCTGCGTGTTAGTATGCTCTGTTTCAAGTGGGATGAGACCTGGTCTGTGTGTCTGATAGATGCTGCCGAGCTCTTGCCTTAAACACACTGAGAGCCTCCTGGGTTGTTATTAGTTTGGTCGGAATTAGTAGAAAATTGTTACACCGTATCTGGGACTTGGCCAGCATGATGACATCCAGAGTTAGGAGCTGCCAGCAATCACTATTATCCTCGGTGATGGCTTTATGGCTTTATACGTTCCTCTCAAGATAATTAAGATATTTATATCCATAAAATGGAAAAAGTACCTACCTTAATCTATTTTAACTGTAATGTCTCCATAGAATCCAGACATTTTAGCAGGCTGAGTAAGGTTTCAGGATCTTAGGGAGAGAAACATATTAATAAATCTTTCATTCATGTATATAAAAGTTGCCATTGAGAAAATCCTTCAAAACTACTGTTCTATGGGTTGGATGGGAGCTTGCTGCCAAGTTGCCCATTCATCAACTGTATATTAGAAGTAGTCCGTGTTGTAATTATGGGAGAGGTGTGCGGGTTGTATGTTCCCAGCACCCAGCCACTGGCCCGCTCAGCAGCTGGCCACCTGCACCCAAAATAACCACGTGAGGACGGTATTCATTTAAACTCTGCCTGGCTTATTATCACTAGCCTTTTCCCGGCTAGCCCTCACCTCATAAACTAACCCATTATAAAAGTCTGTAAGTCACCACGTGGTGACGTACCGGAAAGGTCTAACCTGCATCCATCTGTGATGGTGGCTCGTGGCGTCTGGCTCACTTCCTTTCTTCTCCTCCCAGAACTTCCGTTCTGTCTACTCTGCCCACCTAAGGGCTGACCTGTCTATAAGCCAGGCAGCTCTTTATTCAACCAATAAGAGTAATACAAAATACAGGAGAACACTCCCACATCAAGTCCGCTATAAAGTCATTTCATTCATTCATTCATTCATCCACTTACTCATTTATCTTCTTTACATTAAGTAGGTATGGATTTCGGTTACAGGATGTTAAAGAGGCAAACGTCTTGGGCCTAATGCGTCTACGTGACAGCTGAAGAGCCGTTGTATAGCATATACGGTGATGGTGTAGTTTATGGACAAAATAAAGGGGCAGGAGTGGGGCCCTGGGCGGCTTAGAGGATGGGCAGCCCTGAGGGAATGACTTTTGAATGCAGACCAGGCAGACCTAAGGAAGCCAACTTTAGGTTCCCTCGCAGGGAGGGAACAGCATACCTGCTGTGTTTGAGTAAGAAAGCAGAGCAGAAACACAGGAGGAACACGGCAAGCAGAGGAGAGGAACCGAGAGGGTTTTGTGGGTGGATGGTGGGGGAGCATTTGGAGATGTAGGGTTCTAAAGGCCAGAGTGTAGGGCATATGGCTTCTCATCCCCCTAAAGCCAGGAGTGTGGTGGCACACAGTAAGGAGGTACACACGGATGGGGATATCCATACTGGCACTTATTAGTCATCAATCATGTGACAAGTGTCACTCGGTGCTCTGGATTCCCATAGAGAAAGCTATTTCCCCTAGCAGCCATGTCTAAGCAGTGGCCCCAAGGCCACAGATAGTCCCGGATAGATGTGAGCGTGACCCCAGGGCAATTTGTGAACTAAAATATTGCGTGATTTCTTTCTGTGGTTGGGACACGACCCTTTCAGATGGCCGTGTAGAGTGCTGTAAAAAGGTTATGCATGCCTTTTTACAAGGTTGAGTCTGGCAGAGGCAGTCAAAACGTGCTGATAGAGGCCACACACACTTACCAATTTCAACATTTTGGGGCATGAAGATATAGTGACAGAAATGCCCCATTTTCTGTGGGAATCTTTTTTTTTCAACTCTGGGAGGAGGAAATATGAATCTCAACTATATCCTTTTTTCAGGGTCCCAATAAAATCATAGTTTGACCAAACCTCAGTTCAGCATCTCTGCCCCTGCATGTAGAGAGAGTGCTGATTTTAACATGATTAGTAGAATTCTGCCTCCAGGGGAAACTGGGGTTAATCCTAGCCCGGCCTTCCTAGCACCCTGCTCTGAAGCCAGCTATGATGGCGAAGTTGTGAGACCAACTCTACTTACTTGGGAATTACAGTCAGTAGCTGGGGGTCAGTTGTTCGGAGCTGAAACTGCCCTGTTATTCTCAACAGCCTTTTGTCCACTTAATTTACTGAGCAGCAAAGCAAGAGGCTCCGGCTTGCAGGGCCAGAAGTGGATAGAGAACTCACAAACAGCTACTTTGCCTTTCTGTCCAACCTTTCAAATACTCAGAAACATTTCCTGAATCGTCTACACGTGACATATGTTTATTTTATAATCCATTAAAAACAATGTTGTAATTAGGTGGGAGGTGCGGGTTGTAGGTTCCCAGCACCTGGCTCCCAAGCCCCCAGCTGCTGGCCCGCTCAGCTACTGGCTGCCTGCACCCGAAATAACCACATGACAAACTGGATTCATTTAAACTCTGCCCGGCTTATTATCACTAGCCTTTTCTTGGCTAGATCTCATAATTAAACTAACCCATTATAAAAGTCTGTAAGTCACCACATGGTGACATACCGGAAAGGTCTAACCTGCATCCATCTGCGACGGTGGCTTGTGGCTTCTGCTCACTTCCTTTCTTCTCCTCCCAGAATTTCCGTTCTGTCTACTCCGCCCACCTAAGGGTTGACCTAACTATAAGCCAGGCAGCTCTTTATTTAACCAATCAAAGCACAGAAATACAGGTGGACCCTCCCACAAAACAACTCACGCCTGGAGACCTGGTCATTTTTTAACTGTAGCTTGGATTCTCCAAAGGATGCAGATGGTGTCCTCTAGGGATGGCCTCTTCCTGGTTGGACGGCTCTGATTCCCATCTCTCTTCTATCCTCCCGCAATATCTTTAATGGCTGTATGTGTGCTGGGTCTCTCCTACCACACAGTCAGCGAGGGCCGGAGTGCTGACTTTACCTTCTTTCCATCGTGTTCAGCCTGTTGCACATACTCTATAAGCATTTGTTCAATCAGACTTGAATTAGGCAGTACCTTGTTCAAACTCCCTGCAAGCAAAGTACAGTTCTCTCATCTGGATAGATCCTTGCTGAAGCTTTCATTTCCCTCTGGATCAGTGCACAAGCCAGCAGTCAGGGGCCTCCAGTTCCCTTAACCCCACACCCCCAAGGCTTCACATCATAGCTAGGGGACCCTGTGACAACAATGGAGTGTAGGGGAGGGAAGGGAAACTGTGGTTGGTATGTGAAATGAGTAAAAAAGAAAAGAAGGAAAACAAAACAAACAAGCAAAAAAGTTTGATTTCACCCCAGTTTATCCTGGAGGACCAGGGAGCTCATTAGGCTTAGAGATATATTCGGAGCAAACTCTGGCTTACCAGTGATGTTGCATGTCTCCTGGCTATTGTCTCCTGAAATGCAAGAGCTCCCGCTTTGTAGGATGACTCATGTTTCCTGCCTTGCCCCCTTGCAGCATGCCAACGAATGAAGTCTTGCTTGTTCACCAGCTGGTAGTACCTTCCGCTACCATGCCAATCACCTCTGAAGGGGAAGACAAAGCTCAGAATGCTGCAGAGGCTAGGACAAAATTTACACTTCTTCCTCAGCCTTAGTTTTCATCGTTATTAACATACTCCTCTAGGAAAGTAGCAGGAAGCTCAAAATCTTAACCTTCCCCCCACCCCATATAGAATAAGGACATACTCTAAATCTGTGTGGTGAATCTTATGAATGGGTAGTAGTATGGGTGCAGCGTGGGTAGGAGATGGTTTGAATATGTCTCTTTTTTTTGGTTTATTCAACTTTATTTTATGTGCATTGGTGTGAAGGTGTCAGATCCCTTGCAACTGGATCTTCAGACAGTTGTGAGCTGCCATGTGGGTGCTGGGAATTGAACCCGGGTCCTCTGGAAGAGCGGTTAGTGCTCTTAACCACTGAGCCATCTCTCCAGCCCCTTGAGTGTGTCTCTTAAGATCCATTGGTAGGGACCTATCCAGATGCTCTGCCCTTGAACAGGACTAGCACACCTGTTCCCTTTACACTCCTCTCCAGCCTTAAGAAGAAGTGTCAGGACAGCACCAGAAAAACAACTCCGAAGGATTTCCTTCTCTCTGGTCCAAATCCTTAAAGGGAATTGTAGCAGACAGTGATAATCCCACCTTTTCAAAACCAAACAATACTCAAGGTCCCCAACTTTCTTTTTATTGTGACAATGGCTTCATGTTCAGGATTTTGTTATTCAAATCAAGCTCATTGGGGATGGGGGACCACACCTGTAAGCCCAGCAGGTGTGAAGCTGAGGCAAGAGGATTCCTGTAGGCAACCCGGAAGCTAGTGAGAGCCTGTCTCTAAAAACCCCGCCCTGAGTAAACAAATAATAAAGAATGCAGCAAACCCACAAATGAAGTTCAGATACCAAGTTCAGATACGCACGGGGATTCCTGGGAGCTGTTTGTTTGATCAAGGCTCAGGGCAGATTGTCTGTCACCCACAGATCTATGGTGACAGGAGTAACACACCTGTCTGGAAGATGGGAGGCCAGGGTAGCTGCTGGTCCTATTCTGAAGCAGAGCCCATGATGCACCGGTGTGGTTAGGGTCCATTCCTGCTACCCCAGGATGGTTCTCTTGCTCTCTGATGCTTGGCTCTACTATTTAATCAGCTGGCTATGAGGAACAAAGCCTAGGTTTGTAGCATGATTTCCACCCACCGCCTCTGGGCTCCATCTGAGCTTCTCTTTTGTACTGCCTTCCCTTTTGGTCAAGGTTAACATCCCTTCTTCCAGCATAACTACATTAAGAGTACTAGGGCTTTCCCATGACCTCTATTGACGGTGAAAATCTTACCTGTGTAAGTCTTGAAGGCACACCCGACTCTGTCTGTCAACCCCACCTGAAGCTTCTGTGGAAGAATGCACTTCAGACGTCAGCATGGCGTCACTAGGGCCAGATTGTGAAGTGCAGAGTGGAAACCTTCTGTGGGGTCAGAATCTTCCAGTTTTTCAAAGCCTCAGCCGAGACAGGGTTTTTACCTTCATCTCGAGGTCATTAGCCGCGTGGTAATTGGAGGATACTTTCTGAGAGACTGGAGAGGAGAACAAAAGTTCCTCTAGGTTTTACATAAACCTTCCCTCCCTCTCCGCTCCCCGCCGACCACACCCAGCCTTAAGCAGTCTTTTCTTGGATCCACCCCTCTCTTTCTGAGTTCTGTCGTTCCTGGTGGTGAGAAGCATTTTGCAGCATTCTGCCCAGAGGTCTTAGTCACCGCCAGTCTCTTCTGCATTCCACAGGGCTCCAGGCGAGCTTTCTGCTAACTGTTCTGTCTGTGTTGAACTCAAGGGCTCCTTTCTTCAGTTCCACCTTCCCAACACTATCTTTTCTCTCTCCCCTTTGAACTCTTTCTTCCTCGATGTCCTTCCCACTTTTACTAACCATCTCTCTGAGGCCCTGAGAGCTAGTGTCTAGCACTTGGTCACAAAGCCAATACCACATGTTTTGGATTTCCATGACAGAATGCTGTTTTGTAAAACCCTTTCTCTAGCTACATACAACCAAATGAAAAGCACCTCAACCCTGGGTGACTTAAAGATGCTATGTAGTTTGCTCATGATTTTGTGGGCTAGGGATTTGGGAAGGGATAGCCACTCAGTTCTTTCTCTGGGTCTCTTCTGCAGTTGTAGGCTGATAGATGTTGGCTAGGTAGGATTGTGGCTACTGTGACATCCGAAGGCCTGAAAAGGCAAAAGTCCAAATGGGTCATTTTCACGGCTAGCAGTTGATGCTGGCTGTGGGCTGGGAATGCAGGAGGGGCTGTTGATTCAAGGTGCTGAGCCACGCATGGATTTTGCACAGCATGGTGGCTGTGTTCCAGGAGGGACAGTCTAGAAAGAATATTTCAAGAGATCTGAGTAGTTTCTAATGAGTTTTCCTTAAAAGTTCCAGGACAGTGCTTTGGCTGGATCCTAATAACTCATAATCAGCCGATGAAGACACAGTGTTCTTTATTTTTAATGGTTTATTCTGTAACCATCTCATACACATAGACTGTATGTCTTGATTACATCTACATCCACCCAGCCCCAGGGCCACAGCCCCACACATCCTCCCCACTCCATATTCTCTCTCTTATATGCGATTCTGAGATGGAGATCAGAAGTCAGTCCTCATGTTTGTGTGGCAAACCGTTGATTGACAGAAGCCCTGCTTCACTCTGTGGGCATTGTTTCCATGAGAAAAGCTGCATACATCTTTGGTTTCTCATAGTAACAGTCGGAGCCTCACAAAACTCCCCTGCCCTCAAGGAGGTTAGTTATATGCGAGGAGAGTCCAGAGCTAAAAATTAGGAAGGGCTTCTCTGGTTCTAGGCAAGAGTCAAGAGTCAAAAGGAATTTTAATCCATTGAAAAACTTTTTTTTTTCTTTTTCTGGAGATAGCATGTTGTGGTGTAGCTCAGGGTAACTTTGAAATCTTAATCCTCTTTATCCTTTACTTTATCCAAACGAGATTATTGGTTTGTGCCATCATGCCCAGCCTCAACCCACAGAAACCAGAAATCTTGCAAAAAAAAAAAAAAGCCTTTTGCCCTGAGAAGCATTTAAAGTTTATGAAATCTTGCAAACTTTCTCAACACAACTTTTCCTTTGGAGCTTTCTTGTTCTCTCTAGAGATCCAGTGCCATGTAGGTGTGTCCGACCCATAGCCTGCGGACAGAATGTACTCTCAGATAGCTCCAAGTAGGGCCTGACACAAAATCCTAAACTTACTTAAAATGTAAGATTTTTAAAAAGGCATTTTTTTCTTCTTTTCTTCTTTTTTTTTGTAACTCAGTTGCACGGTTCTTGAGTATGAGCTTTGTTGTTAGTATCTACTGCAAAGTCGAGATGGTTGGTGTGCAGGTTTTAAAGTTGTATGACTCGCTGTCACAGGGATCTGTTTGTTGACTTCAGCCAGGCTGTGCACCCTATTTTGTAGTCTCTAGCAGGGCTCACTGACCTTTTAACTGTGGTCCATCAGAGTCTTGACCTTTTAGGAGCTGGAGAGATTGCTCCATTGGTGAAGGTTTGCTGTGCAGGATAAAGGACCTAAGCTACATCCTCAGTACCCATGCTTTTAAAAGTCAGGTGTAGCCAAGTGTACCCATAATCCCGGTTCTGGTGAAGGGGGTGGCAGGGAATCCTGGGGCTTGTTAGCTAGCCAGTCTAGCCCAGTAAGTAAAGTCCCCGTGCAGTGAAAAGACTCAGTCTCAAAATTTAATGTGGAAAGCAATTAAGGAATACACCCGCTGTGGCCTTGACTCTTAGTTACTTTTCTATTTTGATAAGACACCAAGGCCACCTATAAAAGAAAGAGTTTATTTGATGCTTGCAGTTTCAGAGGGTTAGAGTCCACGATGATTATGTCAGAGAGCACGGCAGCAGGCAGGCAGGCAGGCATGAGACTGGAACAGAAGCTGAGAACTTACTTTTTAATCCATAAGCACACGATGGAGAGAGGGTTAACTGGGAATGGCATGAGCTTTTGAAGCTTCAAAGCTCACGCCTGATGACATACCTTCTCCAATAAGACCACTCTTCTAATCCTTCCCAAACAGTTCCACCAACTGGGGACCAAGTATTCAGATATATGAGTCTATGAAGACCACTGTTACTCAAATCACTACAACCTCTGACCTCTACACATACACACAGCATATATAACACAGCCACAGTTAGACATACACATGCACAAATTATGGCATTTTGTTTTGTTGAGCTGGGTTGTAATCATGGCGCTGCAGTGTAACAGCAGATCCAGCTACATGTCTGGTAGGGATGATCAGCCATGGGCCTTTATCTTCCTGAGTTGTGTATTGGAGATGGTGGTAAGAGCGGACCTGAGCAATCTCTCGTAGCTGTTGATGACAGTACCTTGACATCTTGGCTACAGGGCCTCAGTAATCTACACCTACCCCTACCCTTCATAAATGGGGACCTGCTTCTGGGTCATTTTATCATGTGGCTACACACTTAGAACAAAAGACTAACATGTTAGGATTCTTCTGGGATGGCTGGGCACTTGCCTTTGAAGTCTGAGTGGCATTCATGCACATTCAGGGAAGGGTTGAAAACAGCGGTGACTTCAACTGGCAGACATCAAAAGGTAGGGTGAACTTCAAGATCAGATGGATGCTATGATCTAGAAGGAAAGACATCACAGTGTCAATCAAATCAGTGATTCCTCATGATCATCAACATGGGAAGACAAGAGCTTGGCAGAGGTGGACATGAGCATGAGGGCCAGTCCACCTTCTGGTGTCTTCTTTGTTCTCTTTCTTCCATCTTTCACCTCCTTGGTGGGAGCTGCCTATGTTCCCTGGGTAGTTCATTTTATGTTTCTGAAACTCTTTTGAATGGTAGTCCCCACCATTACCCCCATTTCCTCTCTTGAAAATTTATTAGTTGTAGATGAAAAGGCTACTCATTTCTCTGTTTTTGAAGTAGGATTTCACTGTGGCCCAGGCTGGTCTTGAACTCCCAGCCGTCTTCCGGTCTCAATTTCTTGAATACCAGGAATATAGGGCTATGTCACCTCTCCTGGCTTCTGACTTCTCAACATTGATTTTTTTTTGCCATGTTGTATGGCTAGTGGTGTTTAGCAGATCTAAGAGCTTTCTGGTGGCATCTTTAGGGTTTTTAAGCACACACATCACAGAGGCTTCATTCTCTCTGTTCGGCAAAATGGCAACTCTGCAAAAGCAGAATCTGGATGATTGGCAGAGGATAGAGGCCAATAAGAGGAGGGTGGAGTAAGGTAACATAGAGTAATAAAGAGCAAAGAACAGTGAAGCATTTGTATAAAATAGAAAAATTAATAAAAAGAGGCAAACAGGCGATTTGCAGGGATTTTCTTAGCATTAGTTTCAGCTTACTCTGATTGACTGACAGATTTAGAGTGATGTGCAGGGAGGAACTCTGAGTCTGTGTTTGCTATATGTACAAAATGGCATCATGATTGAGTAACAATGTCTACCATGGATCTCAAGACTGGGTGGGTCTGGCATTCATGGGCAGTGCACACACTGCTTGTGGCCCAACTGACAAAATGGAGTGTAGACAGAAGTTTCTGTCCCACCTAGTCTTGCAGCCATTCCATCCCAAAGAAACACACAGAGGCTTATACTAACTACAAACTGGGCTCTTAGCTCAGGCTTATTACTAATGAACTCTTACAACTTAAATTACCTTTGTCTTCCCAGAGTTCTCCTAGTCTGGTTGCCCCACCTTTACTTTCTACCTGGCTACTGGCTAATCAGTATTTTATTAAACAAACACAAGTGACAAATCTTTACAGTACACAAAAGCATTATCCCACAGCAGTGGAGGCTGACCTGGCCTTCAAGATGAGGCCCTGCAAAAAGCTAATAATGTGGCTGAAAAGTAAAAACTACTCAACGGAGATGACTTGCCCCTTACATAGGTCAGGTATTACCATCGTTAACTCTATTAAGAATTTATGTGGTAAAATATGAGCAAGGGTTGTGGAGACAGCACAGGTGATAAAATGCTTGCTGTGCAAGTGTGAGGACCCGAGTTCAATCCCCAGTGTTCACCTCAGTGATCTACCCCTACTTAACAAAGGTCAATCCTGGTGGCATGAGCTGGTACTCCAGGACGGGGGAGACAGGTAGAATGCTGGCTGGTCTGACTAGCTTAATTGTTGAGGTCTGGTATCTAGCAAGATGGCTTGTCTGATAAAAAACAAGGTAGTCAGCTCCAGGGAAGCAACATCCAAAGTCAAAATCTGTCTTCCCCATACAAGTGTATATGCCCCCGCAGAGCTGTGTCTGTGCCCCATCTCTCTCCTTGGGCACACACAGAAAATAGAAGAAAGAGCAGGGAAAGTCAATGAGGGAGAAACTGCATAGACTTGAGTAGCAGTTTGGGCCATTTGTTTGTGGTTTCATAAGTTATGGAGAGAACTATTTTTTTTTTAAAATAGCAATAACATCATCAGAGTCAGAGAGTGCTTGCTTTAAATACAGCTCATCTCAAATGGCCCACTCTGTTCATGAAGATTTTTATCTATATATACACATAAATATGTACATATAAATTTTCACAGCCAAAGGGAAAGGTTGTATATTATGGCATAAACTTATATTTTTTTCGGCTCTGACTCAGCAGCCATAAAATCTAAGTATTTCCAAGCACCAGGGAGATGGGAAACACTCTCCCTAACATCCTAAAATAATTGTGTGGAGGCCAATCCAGTGGCCCCTGTGCATAAGTAGCTCAGATTGAATTTTAGGAGAGTTTTCATATATCCTAGTATTAACTTTGGGGCATAGAAATGAACCATATATCTAATAGGCAGCATCCCTGTGAACTTTCAGGCCCAGCTACCTCCAATGAGATGTTCGTATATGCATTTAAATGCAACTGTTAAGAGGTGAAGTCCTTTTCTGTGTCTGTTGCCTAATGAAACAAACTTTCAAAACTAACACCCAAGGGAATATCGATGTGTGTGTGTGTGTGTGTGTGTGTGTGTGTGTGTGTATATATATATATGAATATATATATATACATATATGTATAATGTTTAGCTACTAGGGAAAGGGGCATAAGAAGAAATCACATAGGATGCCATCAAGAAGGCATTGGCATTTGGTTCACCCATGAATAAATTATGGCTGAAGTTTGGATCCCTGTCTTGTCACAACTTATAAAAATTAATGTGGGCTCAACTTTTATCCAAGATAGAAAAGTCAAAGCCAGGCAGAGTCTTGTGACATTATAAAGGGGTAGCTCACCAAATGTTCTCAGAAAGGGAATCAATACTGCTATTGGCTTGTTTTTATCTTTTCTGATGAAACATAACGGAGTGGCAAGTTTTACTAGTTTTTTTTTCTTCTTCTTCCAAGTTTTAAGATTGCCAGACTGCTCCAATCAGCCAGAAGATATTAGGACAGCTTCAAATTCTGCATTCTACTTAAATCCCTCTACTTAACTAGCAGCTCAGAGTTGGCACATATGAAAGATTGGCCTGTTCACTAAGTTCAGATCAATTAAAACTTTATTAAATATTACAATTTTTTTCAATTCTAGGTAGGTGATAACAAAGGAAAACTGAAGACCAAGTTTTAAACCATAATGGGTATGGCGACAATATAATATCAGACAAAATTATCAACATAAGGAACGTTCACAATGGGGCACGTGTTAGGATGCAGTGATTCCAAGGCAGGATGGAGCTTGTCAATATGATGGGCTTATGACAAAGGCAGAATCATCCAGAGAAAAAACGGAACAAGATTTAAAACTGTCTCCAGGGCCTGGGCATGGTGATGCCCACCTTTAATCCCAGTACTTGGGAGGCAGAGGCAGAAAGATCTGTGAGTTCTGAACCAATCAGGTCTCCATAGTGAGTTCCAGAACAGGCAGAGCTACATTGTGAGACCCCGTCTCAAAGTGTCTCCCATGGCAGCGGAACCTCGGTCAGTTTAGGAGAGAGATGATTCCATCAAGGAATAAGCAAAGGGAAGCTTGGTTTTCACATCCCTCTCTGATTTGGCACAGCTTCTTAGATTCGGCTAATCTACAAGTCGTGAGTTCAAAGTCAGTCTGGGTGGGATACATGTGACCTTGTACCAACAAAATAAACTTCTCCATACTCAAAAGAAACTAACAGGCAAACAAAACAAATAAGAAAAAAAATTCAAACCAAAACCAAACCAAACCAAAACAAAAAAACCCAAAGGACAAATAAGCAAAGAGAGGAGTAGAAGGTCCTTCTTCTTTCTTTATATCCAGATCCTGGAGTGGAACCTCCTGAGTTCTCTACACCTGGCTTGGATTACATGGAAATTAAAAATTTGTGGGAATTGCCTAGAAAAAGACTATGAATTCTCAGTATCTATGTTGTTGTCTGAGGTTTTTTGTCCTGTACAGTTCCCACAATCGCTGAGTCCCAAAGAAACCACACAGAGGTCTTCATTAGTTATAAACTGATTGGCCCATTAGCTCAGGCTTCCTATTAACTCTTATAACGTAAATTAGCCCATATTTCTTATCTGTGTTAGCCTCATGGCTCAGTACCTTATTCAGTGAGGCAGTCACATCTTACTTCTTCTGTGGTGGGCTCACAATTGCAGAGGATGGGCTTCCTCCTTCCCAGAATTCTCCTGTTCTCATTGACCCGCTTCTACTTCCTGCCTGGCTACTGGTCAGTCAGTGTTTATTTAAAATATAATTCACAGAATACAGACTATTCTACCATACCACTATCTCTCTCTCTCTCTCTCTCTCTCTCTCTCTCTCTCTCTCTCTCTCTCTCTTTCACACACACACACACACACACACATACACACACACACACACACACATAGAGAGAGAGAAGGAAGTTGATATGACCATCAAACCCATTCATTCAGTTATTTTCCTTTGGTAACAGCTCTCAAGGAGATCCCAGGGACCATTGGTTATACAAAGCAATGTGAAATAGATCAAATGAACAATGTTTCTTCGTGACCATATCATGACTTTTAGCATTTCCCTCTAAGAGACCCAAAAGTCCCACAGCTAACAACTTCATGTTACTCAGAAACCACAGGCTAGAGAAAATACAACCTGAGGCTAGAGGTAGCTGATGAATAAGGCAGTGTTGGATTGACTGTTCCCATGCAGGTCAAAAGAGGGGAAATTAAGCAGGAAAATGGTGTGCTGACTCTGTTACCATAGAGACAATCTGGGGCTTCTCTAAGAGTCAGCAAGTGGTAGGTGGTGGCTAATCTCCCCCACCCCCAGTCAGGAAATCTTGGTGAAACCATTTGGTTGTGATTCAGAAGAACAAGCCAAGCTTCAGGCTTTAGAGAGGACTCATATAAAAGAGCTGGGGTTGGATGCGAAGACGTTCTACCTGAACCTGGAGAGATGAACAGCTCCAGGTCACACTACATCCACCGCTCATAGCAAACAGCAGTGGTCAGAGTCCATAAGATCTGTATGGTAAGGAAATGCCTGCCTCGTGGAGTTAAAATATGGAGCCCAACCCTCGCCTTATCCACACTGAGTGTAGCACATCATGACAGAGTTCCTTCAGGTGTTTACTAGGGTTGCACATGGTGATTTATTACAGAAACAAAAGGGTTTCCCCAGTAGAAAACAGACATGTGATCATCACAAGACTGGCTGGTGCAGAAAATATTTGGTGGTGACTTCTTTGGCCTAGATTGTACCCCATAAGAGCCTGAACTGGGAAAGTGACAGTTCACCTTCTCTGAGTTGAATTAGTTCACCTATTAAAATGGATTTTGGCATAATAGGGTGGTGGTTAGAGTACGCTGTATTGCAATGCCAGCACATATAACAACAGCAATAATTATCATTTGGTCTGGAGTTATCGTTAGTGGTTATTTTTTTTCCCCTTGAGACAAAGTCTTACCACATAGCTCAGGCTGGCTTCAGTCTTGCAATCCTCCAACCTAAACCTCCCCTGGGTGCTGGGTGTGACCCATCTTAATTATTCTTAATTATTCTTATTTCTAAACAGAATAGCATCAGAGTTGTCAGATAGAGACCACAGCTCTGGGATGGGGGCAGCTGCAGAATTAACCCTCAGTACCTAGATGGCTTGCTGCCTAAGCCCTGCAAAGTTGGGTCACATTTTGGTGGCTTGGGCTTTTATATTTTTAAAGTGGAAATCACAATGGGACTGAATAGTCACATGCACAAAGTAGTTGAGACATTTTTATGAAGCAATGTATATCTAGTGCTTTGGTCTGGCATGCAGGAGTGTCTCAATATTGACTCTTCTCTCTCTCTTTCTCCCTCTCTCTCTCTCACACACACTCACACACACAGCATGGAAAATGTTGAAAAGGTAGATTTAACATGACTTTATACTAAATGAATGTGTGTGTGTATGTGTGTGTGTGTGTGTGTGTGTGTGTGTGTGTGAGTGCATGCATATGTGGTGGTCTAGCATGTACAATATAGCTGGAATGAGAATCCAAAATAATTAGTTTTGGGGTTTGATGACTTTACGATTATTGATATCTTTAAATAAGAGCTGCGGAGCTAGAGTAGTTTGAGAAGTTTATTCAGGAAGGTATTTCAATTCTGTACCTGGTCAATATGGAAAGTTAATGGGCTTCTATGCACTAATGCTAAGGAAAGAGGGTGGAGTTTCGGGTCTAGAACTTATGACCTCAAGTGATAAAAGCAGTCAGGTGTGGTCCTATACACCTGCTGTCCCAGAATTTGGGAGATGGAGAAAACAAGGCTTGTCTCAATAAATTTATTTCTTCAAATAAATAAGCACTGAGGTCCACACTATGCATCCTCTTAGTACAGACACCAGAAGGGGGACCAGTACCATTACTAGACACATTTCACTGGTGGGGGAAACTGAGGCACAAAACCTGTGATTTATTTGTTCCAGGTCACTTAATTAAGCACCAAACCAGGATTTTAATTCAGATATTTTTTTCAGAGATGATATTCATTACTCTTTTGCCTCCAAGGAATTAGTGGAAACCACTCACCTGGCCCAGACCACACAGAAGAGAGAGAATGTGTCCTGATAAGGGTGTGCTTTTGGGTTGAACCACCAATGTTTTTTGTGGTTTTTTGTTTTTTTACTCTCTCATTACCAATGGGCTCTTACTTGTTGAGCCAATGATGAGGACTCAGGAGATAATTTGTGAGTGAATAAATGGTAGGGGTCCAAGCCTTGCTGAAGCTGATACCCCTCAAATCCTACCCTAGTAGCAAGATGTTCTAGGCCACAGTTTGCAGTGAAAACCAGAAGAACCATTTAAGCACAGACTTCCAGTTCCAGCCCTGACCCTCCTGTGTGTCCATGAGGGCCCAGACCCTACTGTGTATCCATTAGTGTCATCCTGGCTCACTGTGTTCTTAACTCGGAAGAACATTTGACTGGAAGCCAGTTTTTGACCTATAGTTAGAGCCAACCAAATTTGCTGTAGGCTGAACCACAGTAGTCTTTTTTTACATAAATTAAAGCCATAACAAAAATGATAGTGGTTTTCCATATGAGCCCTAAAGCAGCTGTGAAGGTGGTTTTAAAGGAGGAATTCCCAAAATGTCTAGAGCAATCACAGCATTGCTGAGGTAATTACATTGCCTCCTCAAGTGACTGTTTTGAAGGGAAATGCTAGCTTGAATCTGTAGTGGCTCGAGTATTTAATAAATACCATTTTCATCCCTGAAAGGGCTTTCTTCCTAAACCTGGTTTTTGTAGAAGAGGAGGGCAGCATGGAGAAGCATGTTGCCGTATTCTCTGCTTCATTGTTGCCGTATTCTCTGCTTCATTGTTGCTTTCTGTGTTTGGGATGGAATCAGTCAATGGAATCATTTTCTGAGCTCCCTGGCCCATCCTCATCCCAGCTATGTTTATGGTGTTCTCAGCACTTTGACCTTTCCTCAGCGAAGGTCACATAGACAGTGGGGCATTGGGATTCCATCCTGGAACCCGAGTAAATGGTGGGGAAGTCTCACGTGACAGTGGTTCCTCAGGTAGACATCCATTACAGTTTATCAAACCCTTTTCAGAAAACAGTTTTACCTATGTGATGTGGGAAGTCCTTCTCTACATGTGTTGCATTTGTTGGCTGATGAATAAAGTTGTTTGGGCCAATGGCTTAGCAGAGTAAAGTTAGGCGGGAAATATGAACAGAGATGGAGAGAGTAGGTGGTGTCAGAGAGACTCCATGTAGCTACTGAAGGAGTCAGATGCCCCCTGGAACCTTATTGGTAGGCCACAGCCTCATAAAGATAGAATTGGGTTAATTTGAGATGTAAAAGTTAGTTAATAAGAAGCCTGAGCTAATAGGCCAAACTGTTGGAATTAATATAGTTTCTGTGTGATTATTTGGGTCTGAGCAGTTGGGAATGGTTGCTCTCAGCCTGCAACATGGTGTGCTAATGTGGGGTAACTACATCTGCATAAAAACAGAGAGAGCTTGGGAAGGAATTGTAGATACAAGAGAACAGAGTGGAGCACAGCTTCTTGGTAGTCCCATTGTTTTCACATAGGCTCTGTTCGCTGGCAGTGAACAGAGACATGGCTTCTTTAAGAGCCAGCTCCCTGGTTTGCCAGCAGGAATGACTCTGGCTCTTTCTGGAGGTCTTGCTATGGAGCATTTAAATAGGGTTTGTGAGCACAGTGGTACTAGTTGCTTAATGGCAACATAGACAGGCTGTGTCCCTAGAGCTGGGGCGGTGAGCATGGCTCACAGAGGCAATGATCATGCCTCTGCCATGTTGGACTGGGAAGAGCAAACAGGCAGGGCTGCAGAGTTGGTCCTAGCCATGCCTGCTCAGAATTTTAGATAAAAGCACTCCTGGTCAGAAAATGATTATAGATATACAATAAAGACAAATTCAGACAATAGAAGATCTCTGCATAGACACAATGTATTTAAAAAGTGTGATAGGCTTGGGAAAGAGAGGAAAAAGCATATAGAAAAAATAAAAGTCTTTAAAGGGACAATAAATGTAATATAAAAGAAGACAGAGGTCATAGATTAAAGGAGTAAAGACAAATAAGCCACCTAAAGATGGAATATATGGAGGGAGTCAGGATTATGTATGTTATTGTGTTTTATTTGAAGTTTTTGATTATGAATGAGCTAAGTACAGAGAGACAGTTCATTGTACAGGCTGCTAAGCTAAACCAACATATATATTTTAAAGGTATCTTGATTTTAATATTTGAGTCCAAGGCTATGTTACTTTGAAAAGAGGTTCTGCTTTTGTTTTCACAGAGGAATGTGAACCTGTGGATTCTTTCCAAACTAATATTGTTTAATAGAACAGAACCCCCTGAAAGTTCTCTGTGAACCCTAAAAATACTTCACCCAACAAACAACAGGAAGAAGTTTAGAGAAAAAATTCCCAAAATGGTTGTTTATAAATGTTTGTTTTCACTAAAGGGGGATATGATATAGAAATGAATACTTTGCATTGGTATGGATCTTGGTCTCTTGATACAAATTTAAAGTTGATTTGCTACACTGTGTATGTGTATTTCTGCTCTCATTTAAGGTACTGTGTGCAGCTCATTTGAAAATATAATGTATAGATAAGAAATACAGATTAATAGTCATCTGTAATAATCAAACATTGTAGTCATGTTAGGTTTTCTGTATGTAGAGAGATATATTTCAGATGGATAGATATTCTTCAAACCTTTCAAAAACCTACAGAATATGGCATTTAAGAGGTTTTAAGAATTTAGACTTTTCTTGACAGTGAGATATGTCTGCTTCTGGTAGCACCAATTACTTCAGAGAAGTTGATAGGCATTGAAGAAACTCATTATGGAATTTGCCTTCAATATGACAAGACTAGCCATTTGGGCAAGAAATTGCTCTTGCCTGGACTGCTTTATGGTATGCTATATAAATTGGACATGCAGGACCCACAGAAAAGTGACTGTTGAACTTTGCAAAAGATAGTATGGTTTTTCAGAATTTCTGTTTCACAGAAGAAACTGTCAGGAATTCTACAGAACACAGAAAAAGTAACTGAAAACTGCCAATATAGGTAAAACAGATCATCAAATTTCCTGCTTCATGGAGATGTCTGCTGGATACTATGGGCCTGTAGGCTGAAGATGGCTGCCCTGTTACAGAAGAACATTGGGTGATTGTCCAGGCAGAAAGATGTCCCTGTCAATTCTAAGTTTTTGGAAGTTGCTTACAATGCACTTCTTGTTTATCCTTCTGGGGTCTTTGAAGAGAAGAAGACAGATAGTTACAGTTTTCCTTAGTTATGATAAAAGGTAAATTAGATATGAAACTTTAGATTCACAAAGATAGATAATAATATGTTTTGTTTAACTTTGCCAGACACAAATAAACTAAATATTGTAACTGTAATTCTTGCTTGAACCTGTTTTGTTCTATGTAATTTTACTTCATTAAAGTTAAAACCTTACTTTTTATTTAGACAGAAAAGAGGAGATGATGTGGGATGTCCTTCTGTACATGCGTTGCTTTTTTTGGTTGATGAATAAAGCTGTTTGGGCCAATGGCTTATCAGAGTAAAATCAGACCTGAAATCCAAACAGATATTGAGAGAAAGATAGTAGGCAGAGTCAAATAGATGTCATGTAGCTGCTAAAGGAGAAAGATGCTGCTAGAACCTTACTGATAGGCCACAGCTTCACAGAGATAGAAATGGGTTAATTTAAGATATAAGAGTTAGTTAATAAGAAGTCTGAGCTAATAGGTCAAACAATGCTGTAATTCATATAGTTTCTGTGTGATTATTCGGGTCTAAGCAGCTGGGAACGAACAAGCAGTCTCTGCCAACACCTATGGGAAATATGAATCCAGTAAATACTTAGTTATTTTTTAAGTTTATTTATTGTATATGCACATGCCATAAGAAGGCACCAGATCTCATTATAGATGGCTGTGAGCCATGATGTTGTTACTGGGAATTGAACTCAGAACCTCTGGAAGATCAGCCAGTGCTCTTAACCTCTGAGCTATCTCTCCAGCCCTGACTTAACATTATTTATATCAGGGAACTTGCTGACTTTTTTGAAGCATGCTGTGGTCTAAGAAGGTGGAAAGTAGTTCCCTCTGAGGATCCATTAGGTATCTGTACATAGCTACCCTTAGGATTGTTGGGTCTCACATCCATGATTGGAAACTTCTTTCTACTTTCTATCTGCTAATAATTACAGACAATTATATAGAAGGTCATGCCCAGTGTGGCAATTTTTCATCAGTGCCAATGGTCATATCTTCTCAGTTTTCTGGTTTTTCTGTTAGTTGTGCATCGTATTGTCGTCCTTAGGTTGTAAAAATAAGTTAAACCAGAATAGATGCTTAACTTTTAAAATTTAAGCTTATTTATTTTTGTGGGCCTTTGTATGTGTCTGTACATGTGTACCAAGGCATGCACATGGAGGTCAGAGGACAACTTTAAACAAAAAGTGGTTCTCTCCTTCTCCCATACATGTCCTGGTATCCTGGGATTGAACTCAGGTAATCAGGGTTGGCATCACCTCCTCCTGCTGAGCCATCTCCCTGTCCCAAAAGACACTGTTGAACACAAGCTAACAATGGAGACCACATCTTCATCTGAGTTTCTCCCATGACACATTTGCTCTTTGATAATCATTCATTTTTCTTACCATGGACTTAGTGCACCCTAGTTTGATTTTTCTAGCTATTGGAGATAATAGTGTTGGGGGGGGGACATCCTCGGAGCTCACAGAGATGGCAAGTAGGACATTGAGATGAAGACGTAAACTGTCAAGTGCTTTGCAAAGTACTAAGGGTTATGGGGGAAGAAAAGGTGGAAGAGACAAGGAGGAATTTCTGGAAATGAGGACATGTTTCAGTTTTAAATACCAACAAAGCTGGTTTGGTTCTCTCTAAGAGAATGACACTGGGCAGAGTCTGGAAAGAGCTGAGGAAGTCAGGGTAGTGTGGTCTATTTGGGGTGTCAGGAAATCACGGCAGTGTATGTCTGATGGGGTGACAGGAAACAAGGGCAGCATGGTCCAATGGGGTGTAAGGATGATCGGGAAGCCATAGCAGTGTATATACAATGGGGTGTCAGGAAGCTACGGCAGAGTATGTTCAATGGAGCATCAGTCCTGAGAAGTGCTGGGGCTGAAAGGATTCTTTTTTTTTTTTTTTTTTTTTTGGTTTTTCGAGACAGGGTTTCTTTGTAGCTTTGGAGTCAGTCCTGGAACTAGCTCTTGTAGACCAGGCTGGTCTCGAACTCACAGAGATCCACCTGCCTCTGCCTTCTGAGTGCTGGGATTAAAGGCATGATTTTTTTTTTATGGTTGGAAGGAATAGATTTCAGACACTCACAAGGCTTGTTAACATAGTAAATAACTTTCAATCTACTTAACTAAAAAAAAACATTGAAAAGTACTTCTTTCTCCCTACCTACTTCCTTCCTTCCTTTCCTAATACGCCATGGGTAGTGGGGACCTTTGACATTGCAGCTCAATGTGTCATCATTGTGTACAAAGCTCCTGTTCAAGACTCTCATAATTAAGTTACAAATCAAAACCCCACCCCCATCTCATAACGTTTTAAGACAGATTATTATTTGCATTGGGCACATTCATTTTGCCATCCTCCCTGTAGGCAACTGGGCTATATGCTGGTCACTACTGTTAGATCAGATAGAACATTGCCCTGGACTAGGTTTCAGCGGATGGCATCTTGCTGGCAGCAATCAGTAGGGCTTCTGAGGAAGCATGAATGGTCCAGGAAAGAAGTATAATTTTCAGAGATCCCAGCCTCAGTATGCCCCCAAACAGGGGGAACTACCTTTATTTTTTGTTTTATCTTTTTAAAAGTGGGCATAACATACCAACCCTGCAGGCTTGTTGCGAAGATTCAATAAAATAGCATATTAAAACATTTTGTGAATGAGGAAGCATTAAAAAAAAGTCACTGTTTCATGTGCCCTTTGAACGCTTGCTTGCCTAGTATCTGGAATGAATTAATCCATTATTATTATCCTATCTGAAAAGTATTTTGCACCCCAATAAACCTGTCCATCAACACAATAATCCAAATCAGAACAAATCTAATGGAATTAGAGAAAGCCCAGGTTGAACGGATACCAACGTTCCTGGGTGGCCTTCCAGGACCCAGAGAAGAGATGGGGAAAGAAGACTGGAAAACCATGTGTTTGTTCTCTGGGGGCCATTTAAATACCCTGTGGGAGTGGTTTTGAGCATCTCTGGGGAGGGTCATCGTTTGGTGAGCTTTCTCAGAGGTGGAGTCTGGACTGACTCAACTCCCAGGGGAGGGGGCTTGGGATGGAACTTCCACCCAAAGGCTGTCTAGGGTTTATTTACAAAGAACTTTCCAGAAAAGGTTTGATGGTGAATGAATAGGGATTTGGAATCTGTAAGGTGGTCTGTTTTGGGCCAGTGTCTAATTATTGATACTCAACTGAGGTCCCATTTATCTGTAATAACTAGTGGGACCCAAACTTTGCTGTGTGCTAGAGTGACTTAGAGAGAGAGAGAGAGAGTGTGTATACAGTCCACAGAGCACATGTTGAAGCTAGAGGAAAGCTTTGGGATTGGTCCTTACATTCTACACTGTGAGAATTCTACATGAGCTCCCTGGGGTTCTGCAGCCTCTACCTGCTGTCTCCTGTGGGAGCTCTGGAAATGTAGACAGGCACACTCTGTCCATCTTTCGCGTAGATTTTTCGGGCACACTCAGGTCCTCACACCCACTCCGCTGTTTCCCTGACCCCTTACATGGAGGGTTTCCATGAGCAAGTGTGACTCCTTTGATCTGCCTTTGGGTGTTCTGACCCAACTGCTGCAGGGTGTGACTGGAGAAGCATTGTTTAATTAGCTTTTACTAGTCCTCTGGAAAGCTCCTGTGTGTGTTGATCCATCAAGTTCACTTCTTCTCCAATTCCTCTCAGACCCACACCCCTTTCCCTACCTACCCAACTTGATGTCGTTTTTCTTTTAAAACCCATGAAGGCCAATGTGTGCTGCCCAGATATTCCTCAGTGTGATGATTTTCCTATTGAGTGTGGTCAGCTTACCAGAGGCTATGCTCTTAAGATAAAACATCTCCCAGCCGCTAAGGGCTGCCAGTAGCTAGCTCCACAGCCAGGGGTGGGATTTCATGCTGGAAGTTGGTCCTGCTTAGGTTTACACAAGACTCCTGTGTGCTGTGGGCTCCACTGTGAGCTTACATGTGCAGCTGTCCTGTATTCAGGAGACGCTGTTTCCTCGTCTCCCACCACCCCTGTGTCTTACACATTTCCTCCTCCCTCTCCCACAGAGCCTTGGAAAGGACAGTTGTGCCAGATATGTTCCATGTAGGGCCGAGTCTTTTGCAACCTCTGATTTTCTGCGCCGTGGTCAGTTGTGAGTCTCTGTGTTAACCGCTGTCAACTGCAAGCCAGAAATTCTCTGACGAGGGCTGAGAGATCAACAGAGCAAATGTTTCAGATGGACAGCTGAGTTTGGGAACCTCAACGGGTGCTAGTTCCTGCCGTGAAGTGTGCAGAATGAAGCGGGTTGTTTCTGAAGCTGTAGACTATGGCAGATTGGCCTGCCCCTTTGGGGATCGTCTCTGGACAGCACAGGATGTGTGAGTGTGGTCTGGAGCAAAGCCACGCACTTTATGGCAGCTGGGAAGTGAACACACAGAAGGGCAGAGCCCTAGGATCTCCTTTCGGGGCGTCCCCACCCCTCTACTCCCGTACCCCCTCATTCCCTGCCCCCACTGTTCTAACTTCCTTCTGTTAGTCTAACTTTCTCTCACTAGACCCACTCTGCCCTGGTTCTACCACCTCCCTGTGGCACCATAGGCTGGGGACCGAGTCTTAAAACTATGGGCTTTGGGGGACACTTAAGATACAAATATAACACTGGCCAAGCAAAAAGCTTAAATGTAGATTAAAATTGGTGCGCTCGATTGCCTTGTCTCCTGAAAAGGTTGACAGGAAGGTGACTGCTTCCAGGAGCTGCCCACCTTAACCGAACACCAGCCATGATGTGTGCTGTGTCTTCTACCCCCTTCCCCACCAAGCCTCAAGATCGTGATTTCCACCTTGATGGTAGGGCATGTGGCTACCGGAAGATTCAGAAAACTTCCCAGGAATCTGATGTTCGGCAAGCTTTCTGGGTCCTTCCCACCACACTGAAGCAGCTGTGCAAAGGTGAGGACCTTGAATCTGGATACTCCCCGGTTTTCTTTCTCACAGCTTTCCGGAATCATCTTAAATGCGTTGTTTATGCCTTGGTGTCAGATAAAGTCACTGTTAGCGTTTCAGGGGCAGGAGAGAGAGATGATATTTGTGTTTTAACCTTAAGCCTGAGTAGGAAATGAAGGACTTATTCCCTAAAAAATGGCTGAATACACAAGGCAGTGTAGTCGGCGGTGGTGGCACATGCCTTTAATCCCAGCACTCGGGAGGCAGAGGCAGGTGGATCTCTGTGAGTTCAAGACCAGCCTGGTCTACAAGAGCTAGTTCCAGGACAGGCTCCAAAGCTACAGAGAAACCTTGTCTCGAAAAACAAACAAACAAACAAAACCCAAAAAAACATAAGGCAGTGTATAGAAACTGTATACCTTTTATTACAGAGCGGCTCTTCTGAGCACTTGTATCATGTACCTGTGGCTGGCCCAGCTCTTCTCATGTTCTGGCGTATCAAAAACATTCTCTTAGATTTGTGCCTACGTAGGTTGAGATTCCTCCCTGACATTCATTCATTCATTCATTCAGCACTTACGGGGCCACTGCTGTGCTCTGCATATACCGTGAGTTAGAAGATAACCAAAGCATCAGTTACACGGGCTGGTGACAGCGTACCAGTAGTCCACGTACAGGGTTAATCCCAGAAGTGTGTGGCGATGCTGAAAACACAGGAGTGTTCCCACAGTGGGGAGCAGGGAAGGGCCCATGAAAGAGGTGACTTGGATCATGTGTGGTTGGCTCCACTCACGACTGCCTTCAGATGATGACCTATGACCTCCCCAGCACTGCTCTGGGGGACTGGCTTGAGAAGGGCAGCAGGGGGATGGCTCAGGGGCAAGCCAGGTGTTGAAGGCTGAGTGGTTTGCCCAGGGAGTGCAAGAGCAGCCGCAGGCCATAGTGAGCCATACCCTCCCGAGTTCTGACTCTAAGTTTAGTGATCTTTCCATGACCCTGAGTTTCCCCTGCTGGTTCAGCAGCTGGCAGAGCCACGTCCGATGAGGACATAGTCGGGAGCCAGTGGCATCAGGTGACGTTGCGGGCATTTTTTCCAGCTGAACCAGGCTGCCAGGGTACGGTACTCTCTGCCCCCCTTCTTGTGCACCCAGGCAGTCAGGGTGCTAGCACATATGGAAAGCTGAGCCTTGAAATGGAGGACTGTGGGAAAGCCCATGTATAACCCAAAATTCAGGGTGCCTGGAGACTGCTGTTCTGCAATGTATGTTACAGATTCTGAAGTCTGCACCCTGAAAATCACCAACATTTTGCTAGGGTGTTATGTATTTTATGCAGTTAGGACTTGATCAAATAAATGCCATTGTATTTCAGACTCTGAAATTATTTTTGTTTATACCTTCACCCTTATCTTTATTAACAGCTTTGACCCTCACTAATTTACTGGTGGGCCTCAGACTTCTCCAGCCACAAATATCTTCTACATCCTTCCCATGGCCAGTGGAATCAGGCTGTCCTAAAGGATTGTAAACTCAAAATATCTCAAACTGAATTATTTTCTTAATCTTAATTTGCACATCATTAATAGCCTACCCCAATTCAGTTGTCTGATACAGGATACTGAAATTACATGACTCCAGCTCTCTGTCAAGTGTCCTCTTTTGCTCCTCCCTCCATTCTATTCTGTCCCCATTCTTTGCCACCTCAACACCTGCAAGATACCTACCTCTCCTTCCTTAGAAAACAAACATAAACAAACAAGAAGATTCCCCGCCCCAATCTGCCTCGCTTAGCAGCTGAGAGCATTAGCCCTATTTTCATTCGACGTTCAACTCTTTCCAGCAGGCTGATACTTCTTCCTCTATCAGTTAAGTAAAATACCTTGAAACTAGATTCCTTTGACGATGGAGGTTTTTATTGTGTCTCAGGGCTATCATTTTGAATGCTCGTGGTTATTACGCGCTACCATGTTGTGGTAGGCATGGCATTTGCTTTAAATGAACAGCCATTCTCTTTCATCTCCACTTTAAAACAGGCTATTTTTTTATTCCAGTGGCCTTAACCTTTTTTTTTTTAAATCAGGAACACATCTGGAATGTGAAGAAAATTGTGAATCTTCTCTATTGAAAACATTACCTCCCTCTCCCTCCCCCTACCATTCCCTTCTTTCCTTTACCCACATCTTCAGTACAAAAAAACAAAACCAAAACAAACAACAACAACAGCAACAGAAACCCCAAGACCATCTCATCTATGTATCCTTGAAGCGGTGAAACCTCGATAAGGACCTTTGCCTTATATGAGTTTATTTGCATATTTTCATGGATCAGCCATAGTATACCTGTCTGTTTTAAATAAACGTTCTGATGAACTTGATCCGAGTTGAGATGTGTGTGACCAGGTGCCCATTTTCCTTGAGTTTGTATCACAGTTTTGAAAGTGACCTGAGTGGATGGGGTAGTTGATCACACAGCATTCTGGAGCCCGCCCTTTCCTAGTTGTGGGACTCTGTGAGGTCCTATCATGAACTGTATGTAGTGGCAGTCAACCTGGATTCTTCCAGGAGACCTGAGTTCTTGCCCCCACGTGTTTTAATAACTGGAAAACTTTCTAGAAGCATGACTCAGGTGTAAGAGCTACGCCTGACAGACAATCCTTTTGTGCCTGTAGCATGCTTTTCATTTCTGTTGAGAAAGTCAACGGGTGAACTAGGTCTAGTGCTGGAATCTCAGCCCTTGAGAAGTGAGGAAGGTAGACCAGAAGTTCAAGGTCATTCCCAGCTACAAGGTGAGTTGGAGACTGGCATTGGCATTGTGCATTATACGAGACCCTATTTAAAAAAAAATCCATAAAACCAAAAACCCAAATATTCTGCTACACACACACACACACACACACACACACACACCAGAGTATAAGCATTCAACTCAGAAGGGCAACAAGGAGCACACAGGTGCACTGAGTGTGGCCACAGGCAGGTAAGACACAAAAGGTTCCTTTCCTTCAGGTTCTTGTCCCCATGTCTCTTTACTGTCAGTCTCTGACTTTCAAAGTATATCATGATTTCATTCAAGCTGCTTATTGCTTATGAGTTGAAGACAATGATTGGATCCATTCATATCAAATTAGCTTGTGTTAGAAGGCAAAATAAATTGTGTGTGAGCATGAATGATGACTAGCGACACTCCGGCGGTTGTACTAGGTGACCAGTACGCATGGTTACTGATAGTTTCATCTTCTATAAAAAGGACACTTGTAGAAATGATGTTTTTACCTCTCTCTGGAGTATTTGACTCCAGGAACTTATGTATATTAGGCAAGTACTGTACCATGGAGCTACAGCCCAGCCTGAGAGTGCAGTGCAGGTTTGAACATACTTTTGTCTATGAATTCTGTTTTTCCAAAGGACTCTGAATTATATTAGAGAACCAGAGGTAGGAACTTGAACTTGCCTTACTCAGCCTGGGCTCTTGAGCATCTATGTCTCCATCAGTCTTCAAACCATGAAGAAAGGGTGGGATGCTCAAGCTTGCCTTGCTTTCTCTTCCCCCCACATTCTGTTTCAGACTCCTGGAGCTAGAGAGGTCTTGGGGTTAGTGGAACTCTACTTTGTACAGCTAGGGAACCAAAGCCTTTGCCTGAGGCCACACCAGCTGTCCTCCAGTAGCCGATCTAGAGTTGCTAGTGTGTCTGGTGACCACCAGACCCTAAATGTTGCATTTTTTTAATCCCAAAACACACTTGGAAAATGCAAAACTAGCTACCACAACTTTGCATGTTCCCATTTCCACCGGCTTTCTACATATGCCTGCTCACCATTGTCAGCCCCAATGCCAAATTCCACCTCATCATAATATCATCCTCAAAGCAAATAATCTGGCCACTCATCTGACCTCATTGTCTTCCCTTTCCTCTGTCCTTCTTCACTGACCCACACATCAGTGCAGGAGCCAAGAGGTCCCTTCTCTTGGCAGTCAAGGCTCAAGTTCTCCAGAGGCCCTAGCTCCTCCTGCCTCAGCCTCCCCTCTGGGTGCTAGGGTTCCAGCAGGGTGTGTACAGCCGTGTCAGGATGACTTGTTTTCTGAAGACTGTGTAAGGTACGTGGAGACCAGTTTGAGAATTTTCAGATTGAAAAGTGCCATCGTTGTGCTCCAGAGGGCATCTTTGTGTGCACTGATGCACCGGAGGCATAGAGGAAAGCCACTATTTTAACTGGCATCATGCTGGATAAACCGGAAAAGGGAGGGGGGTGCAGAGAGTGGCATAATTCTGTTAGAAACTAATTGGAAGGTGGAGAAGAATTAAAAACAACCCCCAAACAGTTAGCAAACAGCGATGTTCTATGCGGCAGTGAACATTGTGGAATGGTGGATGAGCAGAATGGTCATAGACCATTGTGCATGCAGTAGGGTTGGAAGTTGGCCTTCCCCAGTGGGTAGAACTGGAATAATGAATCGAATTTAAAGAGGCAGAAGGAAGGCCTGGCATGCCGGGGAAAGGGTAATGTGGGTGTTCCCTGAACCTGTGAGATGGCACTGAAGTTACCAACCTGATTGGTCCATGGAGGGACCAGACTGGGTATGATGCCAACCATTGACAATAGGTTGATAGTGAGAACCCAGAGTCCTTGAATTTGAATCCTAGCTGTGTAACCTGCTTCTCCGTGCTTGGATATTCTCGTGTAACGTGGGGCAAACCCTCATTTTCCCCTCCTACTGTGCATTGGAGATTGAATTTGGTTTCCATGTTCTCAACAAAGTCAAGTTTACAGCCTTGCTTTCTCTGTGCCCCATGCTGCTTAGTAAGCTCTTTTCATTCCTTCCTGCTTTGGCTGGGAAGTTAAACTGAGCATGCTCAAACTCTATTAACTATTACATTTAAGATGGAGACAGAAAATAAAACCTTGGAAATAGCCTGAAGTCTGAACACAGGCAACTAACAAAGAGGCCTTCTTGAAGGAGTTGGAGGGTCTTGACTGGGAAAGGTCCTATGCGGTCTGGGTGTGTCAGTGCATGCCTGTAATCCCAGTACTCAGGAGGCTGAGACAGAAGTCTTGCTGGATGGTTGAGACCAATCAGAGCTACATAAGACACACACTCCCCCCGCCATACCCCTCTCCCAAGAGAGCAGGCAAACAATCATCTATTCAGGCCTCTGGAGAACTTGAGCCTTGACTGCCAAGAGAAGGGACCTCTTGGCCCCTGCACTGATGTGTGGGTCAGTGAAGCAAGGACAACGCTTGCCTAGAAAGAAAACATAATGTATTTCAGGGGATTAAAATTAGTTAAGTGTTTTTTTTTCTTTTTTAAATTATTCTTTTGATATCCTGGAGGTACCATCAAGAGTCTGGTTCTGAGGACAATAAGTGAAACAAACAAGCAAACGAAAATAAAAATAATAATGAGGAAACCCCCCGGAGAACTGTCTGTTAACCAGTTAACCAGTGGGTTTTGGCTATTTACTGGAAAGTTACCAATAACATCTATAGACAAGGATGCTGAATAGGCTCTAGGTCTCTGGAATCAATGGCTCTGGTCACCTCTCAGCACCAAGGGGATGGATCAGCTCATCTCCTGGCAGTCCAAAGAGACTGTAAACAGAGCCAGAGCATCTGGGCCAATTGTCAACGGTGGAGAGGCTCCGCTCAAGTCTTGGGATCCTGCCATTCGTCAATAGTCCTCTGACCCTCTTAGTCTACTTCAGCCAGGCTCTCCTCCAATTCTGATTGTCTGGCTTTTGCATAATTACAGTGTCTTCCCCATGGGGTTTGCTAGCAGTTCTTGGGTTGTGACTCTGAAGGGAAAGGATGCAACAGGTGTTGTGGTACTCTCATGACACTTAGCCAGCTGCAGTTAGACAGACGGTTCACATGGACAGCCGCCCAGGGTGATCTCGGGCGAGTTAAGAGTTCCCTTCCAGGCCTCTTCCACTTCTCAGATTTTACATTCTCCTCTGTGGGTCTCCCCACCCCCAACCTTGGCTTCTACTGTCATATTTTAGGAATTTGGAAACTGTTGGGGACAGTGAGGGATCTCAGCAGTAGACACATTCTGGAGAGCAAGGTCACGGTCAGGCTTAGGGGAAATTCCTCAGTCCGTTCTACAGATGGATAAGTCGTGATAAAGATGGACAGAATGTTTATTGGACCTGGTGCTGCACATCTCCGGCTCATACACAGGGTGCAAATATTTACAATATTATGAGGACCCGACAGAGTGTAGGGATGCCAGACAGTGAGCAGACAGCAAAGGAAGCCTGACAAAAATAAGTTGTCTGTGCTATGTAGTCCTGTGGCCACACCAGCTAAACTACAACTTCCTGTCTGCATGCATAAGTATTAAGGTTACCCCGGAACCCCCCATTTCCCCTCCTTCTGATGCTGGGGCAAAAGCATTGGATAGTCAGCTGTCACATCTTTGTCTATATAAAAAAGTTTTACTGCCATTTAGAATAAGTGAAATAAATCACCCTTTATGCCCTTCCAAACTCCCCTGGTGGTGAGTTAGATGCCAGGATACCCCCTCCCCCCGCCCCCTCTCCTGCACATTTTTCTGCCTTGTCCATAGAACCCTCACTCAGTCTGGGACTTCTCTTTCTTCCCTACCCCCTCCCCATTAAAAGAAAAAAAAAGGATTTAAAGAAAAATAGCTCCAATTGTGTGAGGCCTACGCACCGGGTATGCAAGTCAGCCAGCGTGAATCGCGAACACGAGTGGGGCCCTGGGTGGATGCTCCTTGATGCCGAATCTCTGCCTGGGCTGGGTGGGTAGACGGGGGAAAATGTTTATTTTTAAGGTTGGGAGGTGGGTTGTGTAAGTCTGGAATCCGGGAACCCAGTACCCCAGCATTGGGGCTGAAGGGGTTCCTCCTTCCCCTCCCCCACTCCGTTTTTTTTTTTTTTAAAATTTATTTTGCCCAGGCGGGGATTGGCGACGGTCAAAAGGGAGCAGTTGGCACTGAATGTCACCCTGAAGGTAAAATGAAAGACAAAAGAGGAACGCATGCTTGCTTTTGCAGCGGCTGCGGCGGCGACGGAGGCAGGAGCAGCAGGATTTAAAGGGAAAAAAAGAAATCACACGCACATACATACATCTATACACACCCAGAGGCGTCGATTATGCAAACGCAGTAATGCCATCAAATCCTGACAGTGCCGGGGAAAAATTTTTTTTCAAAAAAATATAGAGAGATATATTTATTTTATTTTATTTTTTTTTAAAAAGAGGGAGCCAAACGCATGCAAAGAGAAACGTGCACATACCACGCAACCACCCGAGGAGAACCTGGCAGCCTGTCTCCTCTTCTGCCAAGTTATCATTAAGAAAACAGGGAAGGCATCATGACGTCCTGGGTCACAGGGAGTGCGGACCGACGCTACCAAGAGCGAAGGGAGGCGCCTGGGCGCTCCGGCTAGCCGCGGGCGCAGCTCGGCCCCTCGCCGCCCGGCTGGGTGAGTGCTGCGCCGCTCGGGACGCGGACCCCGGGGCCCTCTCAGGGCCGCCGCGCGCGGGGACACAGCCTGGGGCCGGGCCCTGGCCGCCCGCCGGCCGCCCGCCACCCCCTCGCCCCGCCGAGGTCGCGGGAGCCCAGCTCAAGGAGGCGTGTGTGAGATGTGCGATGTCCCTGCATGGGGGGTTTGTAGACTTTCCTAAGCCAAAGCAACCGGGGCTGCCACGGCTGCTTTGAAAAAAAAATTTTTTAAAAATCCCCGAGGACTCACCCGATTAACCTGCTGCAGTTCTGACCCTGCCAAAGGTAACTGCCCCATCCTTAACCACCAGCGTCTGGAGACAGACGTTTGCGTCTCTGTTTGCAGTCCGGCTTGGAATCCGTATTGCTACCCCTTCCCCCTTCACTTGCCTAGAGTCTCTTGGAGGAAAAAAAAAAAAGAAAGAAAAAATAAAAAAAAAAAAGAAAGAAAAGAAAAAGAAAAAGGACACCCTCTCTCAATAACACACGCATAAGTAGTGCCCACCTCTTGTCGACTTGCCTGGCCCAGACTGCAAAACTGTCAGGTGTGTGCTGGAGACACTGCTAAATTTGAATTGCTGTTAGGTTCCTTCTTTCAACACCCCTCCCATCCCCCTCTTTCCTGGTTACAGACTTTCAGGGCTTGGTAAAGTGGCAAAGACCTAAGGCAGAGTTAGGGCGCGGGACTGGGAGGGGATAGCACCAAGGGGACATGGGGCAGGGGTTGCTGTGCCTGAACAGGGTGCCAGGAGTTGGAGGGTTTTGCCCTCCGGCAGTGCTGCTGTGTGTCCCTCTTGTCCTCTAGCGTTTCCCTCCTCTCCAGGCTTCCCAAGGCTTTCACCTTCCCCAGGGAGGAAGTCACCGAAGTTGTCTGGAGGTCACTGGACTAAGTATTTCAAACCGCTTATCATTCCTTGCCACCTTTTGATTCTATCTTAGCAGTAGAGCCCAGTGCGCCTGCCTCCACCCCTCCCCACCTCTCCTTGGGTGAAGGGAGACCCAAGGCTCCCCCACTCTCCTCTTCCCTTCCAGCAGGGAACTTTCTCCAGGATACAGCTCCTCCATCCAGAATCTTAACAAGCAGTTCTGGAACTGCCTGGAACCCATCCCCCGCCCCCAGCCCACCTCTAAACCTCTTGCAAGCCTAGGTGATGAGGGATGACCCTATGTGTTTATTAACTGTGTTGCTTTGTTGTGGCGGATTCTGAGTTGCCCAATGGGCCTATGACCTCCTGCCACTTTCAAATAGCCCTACCCAGTGATTCAAGATGTGAAGACTCTCAGCCCCTGAAGTATGTTTCAGAGCTGCTGAATGGGTTGGACTAGTTTTGAAGAGAAACTCATTCGTTTCCCACACTGCTCACAGACCAAATACAGGAGGGTGTTTGGAAAACACCCAAGTTCAGAAACACCCAAGTTTGGGGGGGGGGAGTCAGAAGTGTCTGAGGAAAGATTGCTGGAAAGGACCATAGAGTGACTTCAGCCTGGCTTTCTTTGTTTTTGTTTTGTTTCCTGTCCAGTAGATTTGGTATTATTAAACCGAGTTAACCAACCTGAGAAACAACAGTGCTGCCTCGGAGACACAAGGAGAGGGCCGTTTAAGGGCCTCTCAGCTCTGAGCCGGGGGATGACAGAGGCTTGGAAGAGCTGGTGCTGGTGCTGGTGGAGGTGACATGACCTTGAAAGGGTTGCTTCCTTGCTTTGAGGAAGCCGGCAGGCTGTGGGGAAGCAGGCCTCCAGGATCTTTCAGACATTGGTTTGCCTGCTATCTGTGCTTTCGTTATTTTGTCCTAAAGCAATTCTCTTAACTCTTTAAAACTTGCCTTACATCGTATTCAGTGTGTGTCTATTGTTGAGTGGCATCGCACCGCGCATTAAACTGTCCCTTGACTGTGGGGAGGAGGGTGTCTCCTTCCCCTTAGTACATCAAAATCAGTTAAGCCTTCTTGTATGATATGTACTGAAACCTTCTGATAGTCTTTGCTCAACCAAATAGACGAGATTCATCCATAAGGTTTTCCTGTGTGTGTGTCTGCACGCACGCACGTGCAGACACACACACACACACACAGCTCAATTTATTCTGTGCCATTTCCCCAGAAATTAAAAGGTTACCGGAGAGGGCCATGTTCCCGTCTCCAACTGAGCCCCACTTATTACCACAACAGTATTTCAATATTAAGTGATCTTCAAGATCTTTCATCTTTCATTTTGAGTTCCAAATTTGACTCAGCGTGAGTGTGGCAGCCCAGCGAGATAAGGGCTGACTGACTAAACCTTGCAGACCACGGAAAAGCTCTCAGTTTCGGAAAACAGTATCCGAATATCCTCCTTTCCGGGATCTCCTTCTCAGCTGCAGTGAGAATTTTGGCAAGAGCCTGCCAGGGGTCATGGGCTTATGTTTGCCACTGATCTTCCTGCGTGGCTCTTTCTCCTGCTTCTCTACTAGGTGCCTTAGTAGAATCCTCAAAGCAAACTTTCCTGTGGTCCCTTGACACTTCCTAAGAGACGTGTTCCTGGGGTCACCTGCCAAGGAAAGAGAATGGTTGAGAAGAGTCTTCTTTGTTTACAGAGGTGGCAAGCAAGGAGCTTTATTTACTTACTTACTGACTTTGATGTCTTGTGTACGTCACTCTGTCTTCTGCAAGCGGACTCGTATTTGAGGAGGTCGAAGTTGTCTTTGGAGGCTGTTGACCCACCCACCAGATGACGTCAGTCTCAATGAGACCTGGCAGAGCGGGTCATTCTGGCGAAAAGGATTTTTATGAAACAAAGCAGAAAATTGGTGTTTGTTTGGAAATTGTTGGAAAACTGTCGGGATAGAAAGCTTTTGAGGGAAAGCCACATTGATGAGGAAGAGCACTGGCGAGGTAGGCACTTTTGAATTATAGATGGACTATGTAATGGTCAACCACAAGATAAAATTTTTACACAGTATTTTTATGGCTTAAATTGGCTGCAGTGTAAACCAAGCTTACTACTCTATTAAGCCATTATACTCTTCAATTATGTAACATCTCTGGCCGAGCTATCTTCTGTGGTCTTCTTTGTACACATCAGGAATGATATGCACGGTGGTAATTGCTTGTTGTTAGCGTGAGAGCCTTGCTTTGGAACAAGGTTTAATTTTAACTTCTCGGGACACACACTAGGAAGAATGTGCAGAGGAAGAAGGGACGGTGATGGAAATAGCCCGAGCACCAGGAAACAGGATAGCTACCACATTGAAATGGGCCTAATACAATCCGAGCTAGCCTCGCCAAGGAGCCCTGACAGTGTCCGCCTCTCAGGGGCTGTGTATTCCGAAGGACTATATCTCTGTTTCAAGGCAGACCTTCAGTTTTCTCCAGGGGCACTTGGCAAATCTTTCCATCGAAGCGCGGGTAGGAGAAAAGCAACTGAAAATTTCTCCAGGAACAATAGCATCTGTCATTTTGAGATAATGATTACCAAGAATCACAATATTGTGATTCTTTAAAAAAATATCATTTAAGATTCTCTTCCTAAAGTAAAAAAATATCATACTGGGGTTTTCTGTGCAAAAGAGATATTGTCTCTTAGGACTTCCTTATCGGTGGTTACAGCTGTGAGGTAACAGGACCTCACAATTCAGGTTTTAGGTTACCATGGCCAGTCCTGTAGAGTAACTGGGCTTTTAGGCTCAGAGCAAACATTAGCTATGTGTTCACGGGCTTTCGGGCTGAAGTTAGGGGTAGGGTACTGTAGGAGACTTTGAGAAAGCACCCCACCACCACCAACAACCACCACTGCCCCTTGCCTTTTGGTGGTACTGGAGCAGAGATCCTGTATACCAGGCCAGAATTCTACCCCTAAATTACTTCCCCTGCCCAAGGATCTTTCGCCAAGTGGTCAGCTTTCATTTACTTCTGTCCTGACTCATCATTGTATAGAGTCTGGAATCAGTGGTCCAAGTCTTAGAAACCCAAAGGGTCTTCTTTGAAGGGATAATTGTAAGAGATCTCCCAGACGTTTGATATAAGTTGTTGACACACACATCTAATGGTTCTGTTCCCTCAAGGTCAGTGTATTAGGAAAGCATCTCTTTTTAAAACTCTTTGAGTGAGCATTCCAGTTGTTTCTGGTCCTGATAAAAGTTCAAGGATGAGGCTACAGAGCTCTGGGTGCTTAGCACTTAGATCAGGGACTTTTTTCTCTTGGAGGTTTGATACCCTTCAGCGTGCTCCAGCTCAGATGGCCCCAGACTGTATGGACCAGGCCTCTGATCCTCCCTCAGACATGGGTAGCACACACATACAAAGGTATTTTTAACCCTGACAGTGAGTGACACCTGAGGCCAGCATTGCGTGCAGTGTTTACTTGTCTCTGCTCATATCCCTATGATGAAAGACCCTTTGCCCATTATACTACATAATAATAGCAATTGCCACAAACCAAGGGATGGAGTTTTAGAAATTTCAAGGATACTGGAGATTGAACTCGGAGTTGGTTTTTTTTTTTTTTTTTTTTTTTTTGGCTTGTCTGCTCAGGTAAATAACCTTGACCAAACTCTGAAAAGAATGCTAAATGATGATTCATTTGTTTTGTTTCCTTAGAAAATATGCGTTTCTAACAACGATTTTTGATTGTTTTGAATACAGACTCAGAATGCCAATATTATATCAGCAAAGTAAAATGCTTATATCTCCAGCTTCATAGATATTTAAGAGGTTGTGTAAGCTATATTTCAAGATATATGCTCCCCATTTAAATTTGATCTCACTCTTAGATATATTCAATTAATAAGGCTGATGTTATGACCATGGTTATTTATAGCTACAAATGCCTATTTTATTAGCACAATTGTAGACTGGGAAGCAAATTTCCATATCTGTTAAATACTAACAAGAAAAATAACTAACATTTGTCTGGTGAGTGATAGTTTATAACTATCCATCCCATAGCCCGCACATAGGAAGATTATTTATTGCCTATCTTAAGAAGGCAATCACTTTTTACAAGGTAGACGTTATATGGAAATAGATTCTTTGCTTGCCTCTTGGCCTCCTATTCTTAGTCTCTTCTTTTTTTTTTTCTCCTTCCCTTCCCACTTAACCAATGTAAACCCCCTTTTCAGGGACAGAGCATGTATAATCGTTCAACATATATGTGTCTCGAGAAGGGAACAGGGGCAAGCAGTCCCCACAGCTGGGGAATAGACCTTCGGCTCACCAGCGTTCTTGAGGGAAATGTTAGGTTGCAGAAATCATTTCATGCCCTGTATGTTTCCCGACATAAATCAGGAAGACTGTTAGCAAGTTACAGCCCTTCTTAGAGACTGCGGCTCTCGTGCCACTGTAAACACAGCCCATAATATATTTCCAAGTTATTGTGTGTGGAGAGAAATCCAAAGTCGCCGGTGTAAATGAGCGCTCCCTTCAGCTGCGAGGAGTTCATCTTCAGTTTAGTGTGCATGTGTGCCTTCTGAAGGTTGCAGAATTAGCACACACTTCTGATGGTCCTTCAGGCCAATCACCGTCAGAGTCGGAAACCTGCTCTTTCCAGATAATGTAGACATGGCAGGATGCTGGTTGCCGTGAAAGGTCAGTAGCAGTGATGGGAAGCAGTTATCTGTAGAATCTGGTACCAGGTCATCAGAGAACAATGGTGGACTCTTTGATCTCTGCAGCCCAACCAAAGGGAGTAGACTAGATGGCCTCTGGTTTACTGTTCCTTTGCTTCTCCCTTAAGTGATTATGATGAATAACAAGTCAACCAACAAATGCTCCGACCTACTCTTGTTCTAGAGGCTATTTCTTTATGTGTGACCGTATGCCAAGGCTATAAAGGACAGTGTGCAGAGTATGTTACAGAGCTCAGGTTCATTGGCTTGGAATGCACACCTCATGGGATTTAGACGTTCAGGTCTGAATACAGGTCTTTTCTTTATATATCATCTATCGGTTGTCCTAAACAGACCTTTCCTTTCTGCAAAAAACAGGCTTATATTGCCCATTTCCTAGGCCAGATTATAATAACTGGTGCTACCTGTTTGAGTGAAATACTGCTTCTTAGTGACACATCAAATGTGAAAATAGTTGTTCTGTTGTGATACGAGGGATACACGTGGCAGATCGCGGAGTCGAGCATGTTCTTCACGTGAGGACACATGAGGACTGAACTTGGGGACATTGCACTCGACCCTGAAGTTGAATGGGTAGATAGGAACTCTTGCAGAGTGGCTGGAAAGGGGTTCTGAGATATTTCCGGGAATTTTAGAGACTGGCAATAAAATAAGAGGCTTCAGTTTCCCCTGAAATAGTGAAACAGTATTATCACTAAGCATATGACCTGCTAGAAGATACTTTTGACATTGAAATTCATTAAAAAATATGAGTGAGGAAAAATGAAGAAAGATAAATTTACTCAGTGAAGTCATAGGCCAAGATATAAGAGAAGAAAAGGTGAGGTAATTCCAGTTAGAAGAGTTTTCTCTCTCTGTCTCTCTGTCTCTGTCTCTCTCCCTCTGTGTGTGTGTGTGTGTGTGTGTGTGTGTGTGTGTGTGTGTGCGTGTGCATGTGTCAACATTGCCTGGCCTATTTTAATCGAGCTGTGGGATGTGAAGCCAGACAAAGGGTCATGCATGGTGACTCCGGCTTATAATCACAGCACTTAGGAGGTTGAAGCTGGAGGGTTGCCTTAAGTACCAGGGCTCTAGAGTGGCACCGGGTCTAAAACAAGGTGACAACAAAACCAAGTAAAAATACACAAACGAACAAAATCCACCAAAGAACCAAAGAAAACAAAAGCAGGTAGCCACTCTAGGTCTTCCCTTGAGGGGATTACCCTGTGGGGATTGTGGAAAAGGCTTGGAATGAGGTCTCCAGCTCTCATTTTAGAATTTCTGCTGGGGCGCCCACTAACTTGTGTGTAATTTTGGGAAAGTATTAGTTCCCTGAACCTTTATCGCTTGTGTAACTAACCAAATCATCATTTCTCAAGATGGCTGTGGGCGGTTGAGTGAGAATTATTGGGCCAACCTCTTCTCCTCTGACCGGGTCTTACCATTTGGGTCTGATCATTTGGAAGTAAGTAATCTCACTGCAGAGCCTCTTTTGTCCACGCTTTTCTGACTTCCTGTGGAGCAAGGCAGACAGGGAGGAAGCAGGAAGTAACACAGAGATGGGCATCTGAAGGTGGCAGGCATTCCACAGGCATGGCGATTCTAAAAGAGGCAGTGCCAAGACATTGGCAGCTCTTAAGTTTTTCTTACTCCCTCTTCTAAATGTATTCAGCAATTGTTTTGTTTGTTTCAAACGTTGCCTGCCATTTGTATGTTTTTCTGTAGCGTTGATATTAATCTAAAATGTAGGCATTTTTTTTTTGTGAAGGCTACATGAATTGTTGTTTGGTGACAAATGCTTATATATAGTGCTATAAATCGCATCTGAAAAACATATGTCTTCATGGGTAAAAGATTGGAAGTAATGAATGGAAGATATCAGTTGACTCCAAGTGGAGGTGTGGTATATATGTATCTTTTAGGGATATTTTTATGAATGATTCACTGATAAGAGCCTAGCCAATTTTGCCATTATAAATGAACTGTGTTCCAAAGCATGTGGTGAAAGACTAGGTCAAATATTGCTCAAGAAATGGGATGTTTGTGCAGACAATTCATGTAAAAACGTGGAATGAGAGAACTGTGTTCGGATTCTATCTGAAACCCTGGTGTCCTTAGCTCACGTCCCAAATAATGATAGGCAGGATTGTACACTTTGTGACCTGTTAAGTCTGGAAACTCAGTCAAACTAGAACTCAAAGATGCCATGATATCAAATTTGTGCTTACAAGTCAATTTCTATTCACCTTTGTCAAAATCATGAGGTCCGTAGCCCGCGGTAGATGTGTGCTAAACAAGAGGAAAACACAATCCCGGGAGATTAATGATGACTTGGTGACATGAACTTGGATAGACATATGATTATTTTTGAGGTGCAGATGACCTCCATGCTAGCATGAGCTGAATGCTGTCCCTGAAGATGGTCATTTAATACAGTCAGCCCAGCTCAGATTTCTTTCCAATTTAGAGAAATGTACTGGACATGACATATCTATTCCATCATGATAGGTCAGTTAGCAAAATACAGTATAATTTTAAGAGATGCTTTAAGGCATCCATGCTGCTTTTAGGGAAGTATAACAATTGTTAAGGTAATGGGGTAGGGAGTACAGGACCTCGGTCCCATCCCTAGCACTGTAAACAAATAACAACAAAATCCAGGTACAGAATTGCATAAAATATAAAATCCAACTCATACAGATCTCTTAAGAAGGGCTTGTGCCCACCAGAGAGCCTCATTGGCATTCAGGCTTCCGTTTACTCGCTATGTCCTATAGAAGCTGTCCTGTTCCCATTTATGAACTGGCCATAGTTACATCTTAGCATGTAAAATTGTTGGGAGGGTCAAATGAGAGGAAGGGTTTCCTTTAGCTTCTTGTGTGTTTGTTTGTGTTGTGTTTGTGCTGGAGAAGGACCCAGGACATGACGTACGCCAGGGCCACTGCTCTACCAGCAAGCTGCCTCTCCATCCCCTAGACACACACTTTGGAAATAAATCCTCTTGTGTGTTCCGTAGGGCCTGCAAAGGTTATGGGGAAGGGAGGCCGAAGACTTAACTCTCGGGCACTTGTGTTTTGAGGGAAGGTCCTGTGTTGTGATTGACTTTGTGCCCACAGTGTCTGGCACCATGCCTGACTGTTAACAGAGCCTCAGTAAATGTTTGTGACCGCGTTGAGTGCCAGGCTCTGAGGTCCGTCCCCGACATATGCTAGCCTTTAAATCCTCACAGAAATCTTAAATGGCGGCGAGGCTGCATTCCCTTCCGCCGATGAGAAAAACAGAACTGTGGATGTTCTGAGCAACTGTTTCTCTTGGGTGGGTGGAGTGGTAGAGTCAGAGTAGACGTTAAACCAACACCCCAGCGGACTCCATTCATGGAGTGGCGTGACCTTCACACGGGAGGAAGCGCATGATTACCGTTCCTAGAATGCAGTGCGTGGCTGACATGCAAGACAAAGGCTGCACATGGTTCTTCATTTTCCCAGGCCGCTCCTGGGCCAGGCCTCAGACAAGGAGGGTAAAAGTGCTCCTACCTTCTTGCAGCATTTCCAACGGACTCTATGGAGAGGCCAGTTGTGGTATCTGTCCTGTGAAGTAAGGTGCACACTATTGAAAACCGCCTTTCCCTAGGCCCCTGTGGAATCTCCTCACAGGGGCAGGAGAGAAGGGCGAGGTAGCCTGGGCCTCACAGATGATGGAGTGTTCAGACAGTGACTAGATTGAGTTGGCTATTAGCAACCGCCTACCCCCATCATGGTCCCTGTCACCGCCTCTTATGGTCCTTTTACTTTGGCTCAGCAAAGACCAAGGCTCAGTGAGTAAAAACTCCAGCCACCAAGCCGGATGACCTGAGTTTGATCCTTGGAACACACGTGATGAGAGGAGAGAATTGACCTCTGACCTCTACATGCAACCCCCCCAAGCAATAAATAAGGCTATAATAAGGTAGGAACAGCTTTCATTCGGGGAGAGAATGAAGTCTCTGTGCTTCTTCTCTTCCATATTAAGAGTGATAATTGAGAATGTGGCTCCCACACTGGAGGGTAGCACCCATACTCTTTCTTATTGATCTGCTCTTGGTGCCCCTTGTCTCTTAGGATAGTGAGCTCACTCGGAGTTGTGTTCTGCATCACTTCCAGTTTGTCTTAGCGACACAGTTGTCGTGTTCCCCCCCCCATCAATTGTCACAGTCTAGATTTGGGAACGAAAGGACTAAATTCTTCATTATTCTTATCTCAGATTGTTTCTCAGGAACATCATGGGAATCCCAGACAAAATGGGTAGAGGAAAAAAAAAAAAACCCAGAGGATCTGGGAAGGTAACTCAGCCAGTCAAGTTGCCTGCTGTGTGAGCATCAGGACCTGGGTTTGATTCCCAGCACACTTGTATGAAGCCAGAGTAGGACCACATGACTACAGTCTCCACCCTAGGGAGGAGAAGAGGAGGATTCTGGAGGAGGCTCCTGTGGCCAGTCGCTCTAGCCCATCAGTGAGCCCCAAGTTCAGTAAAAGACCTTGTCTCAAGAAATAAGGTAGAGAATGATTAGGATGACACAGGATGTCTTTCTCTGGCCTCTACATGTACATGCACATACCCACAGAAACACATACTATAAAGCATATACAAACACATACACAGAAGTACAAACTGGTTGAACTGGTCTCCATTAGCCTATAGGACACGGTGGGTGAGGGCAGCCAAGGTAGAAGCCGCGTTTAAGTTAAGTGCAGGGAGTGCCTAGTGCTGGTGCTATGTCCAGCGGGTGCTAGCCTTGGTTAGCCGGGTGCTGGGCTGAGACATGGAGATGAGACCTGGCAGTGGAGAGACTCTTTCCACACGCCTCCCTGACCTGTGCTGGAGTCCGCTGGGGTGAATTGTGTGAAGTTGTCAAAGGTTGGTCTGCTCTCCAGCACTTGGCACGGGCTCCTCTGAAATGTGATACCATTGGTTTTCAGTAAAAGGTTCCTTTCTGCAGGGCTGCAAACACAGCTCAGCTGCTCCCCTGTCCACACAGCCCCGGAGCAGCCGGAGCAGCACCTTCCCGGCTGCCTTTTGAACCCGAGCCTCTCCCAGATCCCCTCTCCACACAGGAAGTTTCCTTCTCCGCTGGCAGATTTAGCACCACGCTCCTGTCATCAGACCCGAGCAGGCTCCCTGCTGCACAGTAGAGGCTTTTGCTTAAGACATTTGTCCTTGAAACTGCACCAAACTCTTGGAAGAGCCCAGAACGTGTAAGTATGTATGATTTCGGCAGCCCTAGGACAAGGCAAAGCTGCAATCAACCATTATACAATATCCGATTAGCAGTACAGGAGGGATTTTTCCGACCTTATGTTACATTCAGTTTCAATTCGTTCTGAGGCAACAGATCAATTGTAGCCTCCGATACAGTGACTTTGCAGTAGACGGGGTTGTAATATCTTAGCTCTAGCTCTTTGCCCTTCCCACTTAGCATATAGATGTGACTCGTGGGCCAATTATTGTGGGCATTAAACTGTACCACTTCACAGTTCTTATTAGGGCCAATAGTTGTGGGTCTTGTCCGTCTCGAGAAACAAGTTCGCTTTGGGGGGGGGTAAATGCTTTTAAAGAATTAACTCCATAAATCCGTGCACAGTGGAATGAGCTTGCATTGCGCTCGCTCTCCAGAACCTGTTCTAGTTACAATTTACTCATCGCGCGTTCCTCTGAGGTTCAGTTTTAATTGAATCCTACTCAGTGCCTGTCTGGTGTCTGATGGTCGTGTGTGCATCTGTTTGATTTACCTTGCTGGGACTGCGGTCTGGTTAAACCCGTGTTTTGATTCTAAGGGCTACCAGGTGAAAGAAACGCTCGGGGCTCAGGGGGAGGCGGTGGTGCGTGTACTTCTTTGTCAAGGGGTGGGGGTCGCATTACCTCCCCCCACCCCGACCTGACTGGCTGTCAGAAGACCACAGACCAAACCCTGCCAGGCTCTGAGGCGAATCTCAGCTCGTCCACTTTTGGAACTCCGGTCTGTAAAAGCTGGTGGCCCTTTTCTATCAATTTTTAATCTGCAGCAATACTTACGTGTATAAGATTAATTTCTCTCAGATTAGCCTGATTGATAGCTGGATTGTGGTTACTTAAGAGCCTGCTCCCTGGAACCCACAGCCCAGATGCATTCCATTTAACTAGTGAATGTTCAAACGGGTAACCATGGAGTCAGCCACCACTAACTGGCTGTGCACTGACTTGTTGGAAACAATACAAATGAGCCGGGAGAGCAGGAGCAACCAGACATGAAATGATTTTAATAGAAATTACGGTAAAAGGTCATGTGATTTGGTATCTGCTTCTGTTCAGTTTTAAAGAGAAAGTCTGTCTTTTCTCCCCCCCCCCCCGCCCACCCCATCACCTAGTTCTAACCCACTAGAGTAAGTAGCTCCTTGAACCTGACAGTCCCCTCTCTGGACTTCCATGGAGAAAGGTGGCCCGTCTGTTGTGGGCCAAGTGTGGGGACGTGTGGATTTTCAGGGGTAAGTACCTTTATTTAAGAAACAAAGCAAATAAAAAGGAGGGCTGACTATTTGGGGGGGTTTCTTTATGGAAGGTCATACTTACTGTCCCCCACACGTCCTCTAGACCAGACGTAACAGGGCCACAAGTCACTCCATTCTTTCCCCTCTAAGTGGCACATCTGTCTTCTTGCTTCTTCCTCGTTCTCTGGATTAATCTGTAACCTTGATCTTTCTGGAAAAAATGTTATTTGCTTTCAAATCAACTTTTGCAGGGTTGTAATGAGTACATGGAGGCTCGGGGGGGGGGGAGGGTGAGTGCTGGGTATAACCTCAGGTTTTGGTTTTGGGTGTCTGTCTTTTAATGCCTCCAGACCTTTATCTGGATTCAAAGGGCCAGGTCTCGTAATGACCTTTGCATCTCTCTGGAAGGGATGGCGAGTGTATGGTCTTCATAAAACTGATTTCAACTAAAAACAAACAAAGCAAAATCTGAGCAAGCCCATGTTAAGTAGTAACTCACGCTTAGTTTGGTGAACTCTGTCCAGCTGTGCCTGTAATTAGAGACAAGCAGAGAAACCTGGTGCACAAGTTTGTGGGGCTGAAAGCTTCTTAGAAGCCCAGCTATGCCCTTGTTCGGGTTTGGAGGAGGACTTTGTCACACACGGTGCGGAGGAATGAGGCTGCACTCAGCCTCAAACTTGCACGAACACTTGAAGCTAAGGCCTCAGCCAGGCATATTTGTCTTAAAGAGAAAGAGAGCTGGATACATCCCCTCCTGGGTGGCATATGATCACTTAACCTGGGACCAAGAGATAATGACGTGTTTATATTTTCCCTCCTTTTGGTGGGTAGATTCTTCTGACTAGCTACATAATAGGACACCCTTTGAGGCCATGCTGAGTTGTGTAGACTTCAGGTGTGTATTTTCCCACTAGCATCCCTGAGGTGGAACCATGGAAGTTGCCAGCTGGGAGCTCAAGGGAAGACATGCGCCTCTCCATCCACTCTCGAGAATTTTCCCTCGCAAGCTGTTCAGACCTGGAAGTGCGACCTGCTAACGTGGCACTTAGGTCTACAAGAGGCGGTTGGTTTTAAAATCAGTGCTTTAAGTACGCTGGAGTGCCTCCGCCATACTTAGGCCAGCAAGCTCTTTGGAACATCCTGGGTGAGGATGCGGGGTTAGGGTTTGCTTGATCCTTTTAAACCAGCTGTGCTTATTAAAAGTGATGAAACTCGGGGAATTAATGTGCGTCCGGGGAGGGGCCATTGGAGCATGTGGTGAGAATATCATATCAGAGTGAGGTTCCTCATGGTGCCTCCCCTTGACTGTCTAAGCTGAAGGGCACAAGTGAAAGAGCCGTCCACTGGTACTTAGAGGAGGCACAGTCTGTGGAGATGTGTGCCGGAGCCTTTGCTTTGGGCAGAGCAATCCTAAGATTCTGTGCAATCCATCCGACCTTTTGTATCCTCATTAATAGATGGAGGGCATTGGTGCATGCTAGCGATGGTTGAGCGGGTGAGGGGGCAATGCATAGAAAACAGTCAGCACCTTATCCGGCACAGTATGTGCTCAATAAACTGTTGCAAGTTTCATTGTTTATTTTGGTTGAAGAAAAAAAATGCATAGTTAAGTAGAGTCCTGCTGCGTGCTGGACAGGGAAGGACAGCACGTACAGCCCAACCTGCCCCTGCAGTCCTGCATCCTCACTCGGGAGATTGCAAGTCAGTATATTGCATCGTGTAGGATTTTGCACAACTTTTATTAAAAAAGCCGGAGATGGTATCTTACATGCTTTTCGCTTTCATGCAAAATTATTTGGGGGGGGGACTAATTGGGTTTTTCAGATTTTCTTATTGCAGATTAGGACTGCTGATACAGTGGGTGTTGAGACACTGTGTAGAATCCCGTTGCCCGAGGTGAAGGAAAGAGGACATTTAAACCCGACATCTAATTGCATGCATGGCACTGCTGCTGGAGTGGAGGGTACATGTACACAGTAATGATAAATAAAACAAAATTTAGAAAGCGGTGATTACCCTAACCCCAAGAGTTTCAAAGTCAGTGCTCCTTAGCTGGCCACCAAGGCTGCTGTTTGTGTTAAAACCCAGCAGCAGCAGGTCTGTCTGCAGAGGGTTTCCACCTCCAAGGAGACATTTCTTGAAATACTGTTTATCTGCCTTTTGACCTTTGCCCTTGTAGCATAAAGGTCGTATTCCTTTGGTCCTCTCGCCTC
>JAQHUG010000006.1:12068611-12106553 GCA_028555095.1 Dicrostonyx torquatus
CTCCTCTCCCTTTCTGCACTCTCTGTTCTCTCTGCTACATAGCGTTGCCTTTTTCTGTATGAATCACAGACCCCGGGAACAGAGGGATGGGAGTCTCACATCCCGCGGCCTTTTGATGCCAGCTCTGGTTTTATAAATGGAAACTTTTAGAGGAGTCAGGAAAAAAAAATCTGTTTTTCTTTTCTCCTACGGTTGAGCTGGAGAGTCACATCTGAGGTGACCTGCGGACCCCAGGGAAGCCTGCTCAGGAACTATTTGTTGATGCATTGATTAGACACCATGGAGAGAGGGGGCGTCAAGTACGGAGATCCCTTCAGTAGTGAAGGCTTTGAAAGCCCACACTGCAGTGTGCAGTGGGATGGCTTCTGTATGACCTTCCAACCACTAATCTCCTTTAAGAACTGAACCAAAGCAGTTAAGGGATTTTGTCAGATGGATTTTGTCTACAGTTGGGTTTTTGGCAGTTTCATGTAGAAAGCAATAGATTCTCCATGAAAATATGAATTTCTCTCCCCCCCCCCCCCCCCCGTCCAAGAAAGGAATGAAAACAGATTGCCAGCAGAGATCTCTAGAGAGGAGCTCTTGTTTACCCGTGGCACAGCCGAGACAGCTGTGGGGTGGATGTGTTTCTCACACTTCCCAGCCAGCCTTCTCCTTAACTACCCTTGCCTGATGGCCTGGCCACCAAGTGAAACCCGTACGGTGAACCCTTTCTAGGATCTCTTCGGGTTAGAATGGAGGATGATAGCGATCTTTTTTTCCCCCAGAAATCACAAACACACAAGGCAGGAGCTGGAAGTGCTTCAGTGGCTTCATTGTGCAGGCGGGTCAAGGTCAGCAGATCTGTGAGTGTGAAGCCAGGGTAGATGTTCAGAGGTCTTGTTCCTGTAGGCACATTTCTGAGAGCCCTGCTTCATGATGTAGCAGGCTACGGATAGAGAGCAATTCTACGAGGAATTAAAAACCACCCAGTCTAGAAAATGGTGAGCCTTCTCAAAGTGACTACAGGAAAGAATTAGGAAAATCTAGGTTAAATTGTAAGGCAGTACTCTCAACAACCCTGTGACCTTGAAAAAGACTCTTAGCCAATCAGGGCTGTGGCCTCCTTTGCTGAGAGACTGAGCTAGAAGCATCTGCAATGCCTGTGTAATAGGTTTGTTTTGAGGATTAAGCTAAATTTCCTATGGTAAATGCTTAATCCTTTACCTGCTGTGAAAGGTGGCAGCAAATTTTAATTGTCAGTCTTTCCCTTTCTGAGATTGATGGTGGAGTTGCCTGTGGTGGAAATGTAAGCCAAAGAATGTAAGTGTGCATCTGGAATGGGGGAAGGTCAACACTTTTCAACATAATTCCTCGAACTATAGTGCATAGAGAAAACATATGTGAGGAATTGCTCGTTACTTGGCACAGAATCATCGATGACAGTGACGATAATGGTGATGATGACAAAAATATTGATATTGATGGGTGATGCCCAGTGCTTAAAACCCAAGTTTGGATGCACTGGTTTCTTCTTTTCACAAGGAAAGGAATTAGAATGTTGGTGACTAAGAGCAGCTGGAGCCACTTAAATAGGAAGAATGTGATGAACAGACTCTGGTGCTTTATTGCTGATAACGGATCTTGAAGGTGCCATCCTACGTGATCTTCACGATACCTTCCAATATAGCTCTGGACCTAGACTTCATGCTAAGGTTCTGGAATGAGTTTGATAATCGACTGAACCTCCCTGTTTCTTTTCTTTTCCTGGGTTGGAATCATAATGCCAGCTGTACAGGACTGTGGTGAGGACCAAGCTCATGGGTGTAGAGTCTAAGAAGAGCGTCTGACTCACATTGAGTGCTCAGTGAATATTAATAACAATTAGGTGGATCTTTTGTTTTTCTAGTTTTTGTTGTTGTTGGTTTTTTGTTTTGTTTTGTTTTGTTTTGTTTTGTTTTAAACACGGTGTGGTGGAGCAGTGTCCTACCTTGTGATTCTCCTCCCAGTTGTCTGTTCTTCAGATTATCCATGGTAGCACAGATATAGAAACTGACTTTTAGCTGGAAGAGCCAATATAAATGATGGCTCTTCTTTACTGTGCCATTTAAATAGACATTGTGCCATGTGCTATGCGTGGTATCTAATTGATCCAGTTCTCTCATTATTCCTATGTGATAGATAATTTCTTACAAGGAGAACAGGGAGCCTTGGAGAGATGTTGGCACTTGCTCATCTTCAGCTGATGAACAACGGGGCTGGGCTGGGCGTTGGTTGACTTCCTAGCGTGTGTATTAATTCTTCCACAACACTTTATAGCAAGTAGAAATAGAATTAAAAATGAGCTATAAGAGGAAGAGACAGGGCGGAAGAAAGAGAGAAGAGAGGGACAGACAGACTCATTCCACATTTAGGCAGGTGAGGCAGCCCTTTTGTAAGGAAAAGTAAAGAGTCTAGGGTCATTATCTTTTAACCCATTTATGACATTATTTAATCAAAAGCAGAGTGACTATAAAATGATGGCTTTGAGACTAGCAGTATGACAATTTAATCTCCAGGTCTGGGACAGTTTTCTATATAATAAGAGTTTCATGAGAAAGTAACAATAGACACAAAAAGAGAAAGAAGAGCTGGCACATCAGCGTGAGGGGAAAAAATGGAACCATCTCCACACATGTTAACCCTGGTGGGGGAGGGGAGGGAGGAGTGCCTAAAGTCCAGTTATGCTCTTGGCGCTTGAGTACAGATTATATTAACATCCATAGAGAAAACTAAGCATCCAGTGTGGTCTGATCCTTTTCCCTTGAAAGTACCCCTCCCCTTTAAATTAATATTACATGATCTTCTGAGCTATACAAGTCACCTTTCTTTTTCAATACTACACGTTGGGAAACTGAGTCACCTTACTTCCTATACAGGCAGGAAAGCTGCTCTCTAGATTCTGACGCCGCAGAGAAAGCCTCTTCTCGCTTCTGAGTGGTGCGACATTGACTCGTAAAAACTCATACGCACGATAGAAGAGAGTCACAGGCACCCAGGTTTTTAGCGAGGGTCTTGCTGACCTAGAATGTAGCTGGCAAGGCCATCGCCATGTCTTTGAGGAGTAATGGAGGCTATGGTTCCTATTGTTTTTGAGAACACAGGCTGGGTGCTGGACAGAGTCCTGTGCCATCTTGTGCCTAAGCCTCCTGGGGCCACCGGGTGCTATGGCATTCTTCCCCAGATGGCCACCCATGGCTCTTGTGATGTGGGGCTGGCACTCTCTTTGTGGAGCAGATGGGGTTTCCTTGCAAGTGGCCCTTCCTGCTCTGCACGCTCACTTGGAAGATGTAGGCTGCAGTAAGTGCAGGGGGCCAAAAACAACAGTGTGCCAAACTTTTGTTTGCGATTTGTCAGAAATGAAATGCGATCCAAGGTAGACTGGAAAGAGAGGACTGAGAAATCCTCATCATCCCCAAGGTCACCATCAAGGTCAGACTACTAAAGACAGTTTGAATGTTACAGAATTGAGGCCACACTTGGAGGCTCAGAGCCCTTCTTAGGGAAAATGGAGGAGATCCCCCCCCCCAGCCCCAGTGTTCAGTGTTTTTACATGATAGAGGTGGAGAGAAGGAGAGAAGAGGGAAGCCATGACTGTTTGCCTTTCCCTTTACAAGGCCACGGAACCAGATGACTGTCCTTGGGTAGAACAGTCTGAGTGGATGCTTGTTGAGTCAATAATTGCTTTCATATGATTTCAAGTAAAATAATATACAAGATGACTCTCTGTTATTCTAAATATAAATACTTCTTCTAATAATACATGGTATTTGTGTTGCGAATGTTTTGAAGTCACAAATTATCATTTTCCTTCTTACAGCTGAGTTGTTAGCATTGCATGATGAAGTGGCTTGTTCAGAATAAGTCTGTTAAAAAAGAAACACACTAGAAACTGGGTCTTCTAAGTATCCAGATCCAGGTTGACCGTATCTCACAGAATCTCTAACCTGGAGGAGGCTCAGTAAAAAGTCGGACTGGTGGTTGTGAGTGAAGAAGACTGAGAAGGGCAGAAGACACTTGCAAGGTCATTGTGTCCTGAGCATGGTAGCCAAGACTGCAGGGTGGCACAAGTTCACACTTTATCCCCCATTGAAAAGCAAAGCGTGAGAGAGATGGGTCGGTGGTTCACAGTGCTTACTGCGTGAACTGGAGTTCTGTTCCAAGTATCCACAACTGACGGTGACTCCAGCTCCATAGAATCTGACACCTTCTCTTGACCCCCTTGGGCACCCATACTCACATTCACAGACTATAATGCACATGTGTATAGACACAAAATGGAGAAAATAAATCTTAAAATGAAAGAAAAGTCAGTGTGGGGTGGGAGGAGAGGAGGGCAGGAGAGGGAGGCAGGGAAGGGTCAGTGCCCTGTGAAGGATCTCCCATGATGCTGGTCTCCTCTTCTGTCAATTCCCAGTTCGGTTCTATTTCTATCATTTCCCAGTATCACGGGGTCACATAGTAGAGCAGAGACATAATCTATTCTCACATGGACTCAGGCCACTCAAAGCAAGAGAGAAATGACTTTGTGCTTATCAGTTAAAGTCTTATGTTATCTAGTTCTGGGCCCACTTGCTTTCTCATGCAATAGAGTGGCCCTGTCATTATGTCATCTTAAAGAGAAGGACCAAGGACGTGTTAGATGGTGCAAGCTCCCAATTCAATACCTTTAATTTAAAAAATAATTCACTGGCTCCATACTTAGTTGAAATATGGGTATCCGTTTATTATTGTTTTGATTTGGAATATAGCTTTATTAGTCACTTGGCTATCAGAGGGTAGAATGAATGTGTGCTTTTTCTCCTGTGAGCATCAATAACTATCAAGTAAATAACATCCCCATACAGCGATGTGTATTTTGGGATGGATTTCTTGACCCAGCTTAATGCTAAGACCATGACAAAGAAATTATGTCTTTTGATAATGGCTCTGAAATCTCCAAGTTGATCTCCCGTAGTCAGCATTTGACTACAGATTCCCGTAGAAAGTTCACTCCAGCTATCGGAAGACTTCAAAAGGTCTGTATGTTACTGGCAGATGGAACAAGCCGGAGTCACGTGAATGTCAACTCATTACCTTCGAGCCATCGTTAACCAGTAGCAGCTACCACAAAATCTTTTAACATCTTTGGAATGTCAGACTGTGGTGTTGGATGTACAAGGCAACAGTATTCAGTTAAAGGATCCATGCTTATGGGCAAAGTGAGCGTCTGATAACCGTGGGGTCGCTTTTATGCTCTGGGGTTGCTGTGTATTTCTTTTTGCCAGATTGCTAAATAATCCAATTTTAGGAAAGTTTCACTTTAATACTCCTAAAAATTGGAGGTAAATATTGTGTATACCTATTTGGTTTGTTCCATGGACACAGAACATGGCAATGATAACAGATAAAAGATCAATTCTTATGTATCTCAGAGTTCCAAGCTTTTGAGGCTGTATTATGGAAACTTTGTAATTATTGTGGGTAATCTTGCAGAAAATTAAATGTTGAGTTTGCATATATGGAGAAGTTTGGACTGTTTTGCTCACCATAGCTTGTTAGAGCTAAACACCTCATTGACCCTGCCAGGGCCTGGGTTTCCCTTACTGCTAGTCAAATGAGTCAAATCTGGTGCAGGGTGACTGTCTCATGCCTGAGGCATGATTTAGAGCCTTACTTGCTTGTTCCAAAATGAATTTTGACCAGTAATTCTAAGCGTGTGATAATTTTCCCTCAAGGGACATTTGACAGTTTCTTGACAATTTAGATTGTTACAGTTGGATAGAAGGTTTGGTTGGCATCTAGTGAGCAGAACCCCAGGGATGCTAAAAACACCATGCAACGAATAGGCAGCACCCCAAACAACAGGGACACTGATGAGTTGTCAATCCTCAAGTATCCACAGTGTCAAGCCCAAGAGGCCTTGCTCTAAACGCATGCAGAACATAAAAGCCAAGGGGAGGTGGGTAGCTAGAATAACCTGTAGATTGGTAAGATGTTGGCACTGTCATTATGACTTCTCCCCATAGGCCACGGAAGAGACATGGAAGCTTCTGTAAAGTGTAAACAAGACACACACTTGCTCTGCAAATGTTGAAATCGCAGTATGTGTCTCGTGGCTAACAGAGCCACCTACTGCAGCAGTCACAATTTATCTGGCCTCAGGTTCTAGAGAACTTACTGAATGTAGCAGACACTGTTCAAAGTCTCTGCGCTGTGTCCACTCATCGACACCTCGGAGCAACTTCACAGTGGAGGTACCATGGCTGTACCCCCAATCCCAGAGCCTGCGGGGCCATAATGAACTCCTGGCAGGAAGCGTAAGGAATGGGGCAGTGAAGGCAGAGTATCTGGAAATAGGGAGGGTTTGTTTTCCTAGATGCTCCCAGTTGCTCAAGCTTTTATTTTACGAAGCTATTACTGCAGGATTATTTCTCTGGGACATAAGGGTTCCTGTCATAAAGTAGACTTATGTTTGGTTCTAGAGAGAGGATGGGGAACTCCTCATGGTATGGTCCAGGTCTGCACAGAACTCCATGTCGGTCTGTCTTTTTTCTCTTATGATCATTATTGACTGAATTAGTTTTTAGATGGTATGGAAACCACACAGGGTGAGTATTCTTCGCAGCCCAGCCTTGTAGACATGAGATGTCCCTTCCCACCTGTGACTGTCCCTTTCAAGCTGGCTGTGCCCTGAATCTCATTCTTAGTTTGCAGAAAGGGAGATAGAGGTTTCCTCTTAAAATATTACCATAGGGGTGAGTTCAAGCCCTCTTAAGTTTGAAATAAAAATAAAATAAAAGTCCTTGAAGCAGGCCTCTTGGGGTTTTCTTCGAGTATACATTTAACAATGGGATTTCCTTCTCAAAATGCCATACAGGAAGTCCTATTCCCAGTGGGGATTTTGTCTGGAGCTTCTAGAAACTGAGCTCTGCTGATTTCCCACCTACCAGGGGATCAGGAGTCTAGAGGCTTTAGTTTGTCATGGCGAGATATTTTACCTTTGCCAAACTGGTCTGTTTGTACTAAACCTAAGTTGCCATCAAAACCCAGAAAGGACAACATCACAAATCACTAGAAATACATCAACATTCTGAGGGGTGCAATTTATGGGCACTAATGGATACCCTGGGTGATTTATCTTGCTAGTAGCTGTTCAGACACCTCCACCTTTTTCTTCACAGAAAAGGACTTGAAGATTAGTGAGTCCCCAGCCCCAGGCCTAGCTCCTGAGATGGGGCAAATGGAGTTCCTATACCTGTTTTCAGGGCAGGATAAAAGACTGTGGCCATACCTCAGTTGGTAAAGTGTTGGGTTTCCTAAGCATGAGGTCCTGAGTTCAGTCACCCTGCATGGTAGCCTGCGCTTGTAATCTCCGCCCTAGGGAGGCGAAGACAGGAGACTTCCCAAGGATCAGCTAGCCCACCTTGCTACCTGTGACCCCCAGTTAAGAGAGATCGTCTTTCAAAGGCCAAGTGAGACCAAGTGGATGATTCCTGAAAAATAACACCCAAGGTTGACTTCTGGGTACCATAGTCTTGTGTGTGCATTAATTCTGCTCTCTCTCTCTCTCTTTCTCTCTCTCTCTCTCTCTCTCTCTCTCTCTCTCTCTCTTTCTCTGTGTGTGTGTGTGTGTGTATGTACACATGTACGTGTGCAAGCATGCACAGCATTAATGCTGTAAGACTTGCTGAACATATGTGCTGAGTCTGGCATAAATGGGGTCAGCACGAGGGTTGGGTTGAAAAGTCGAGATCCAGTGGTTAAATGGATACCCACCATTTGCTTATTCCCTGAAGGGTTCTGTTGGTAAAGGCTGACCCCCTTGGATGAAGTGGCTTGACATTGCTCAGCCTCTGTTCCTATGGCTATCTACAATTTATGTTTGGGAGACTGAATGATATAAAATACACAGAGAAGAGAGAAGGTTTAGCGATTGCTTCTGGGGTCACACGCACACACTGTTGGCCTTCTGAGGAATCTGATTTATGCATCTTCTTTCTATAAAACGCTGTCTGAGGACTCCAGACTTGGGAATTCCTTGGCAGAGTGTATGGGGGGTGCTCAGCAGGTCAAGTGCTTTCTGGACAAGCGCAAAGGCCTGAGTTTGGGTCCCCAGGTCGCATCTCTGTGACCTCAGTCTGGGGACAGGCCGAGACGAATAGATCCCAGTGGACTGCTGGCTAAGTCATTCCAGTCCAAAGGCCACTCCAGTAAGAGAACCCCCGACTCAACAAACAGAGGAAGATGCTCAGTTATAACCTCTGGCCTCCACATAAATCACCATGGGTACACACACTGCTACACACATGTGTACACATGTGTACATGGGTACACACACTGCTGCACACATGTGTACACATGTGTACATGGGTACACACACCGCTACACACATGTACATACACAACACACAGATGTGCAAAATGCAGAAAAACCAAAGACTGGGTCATCGTTTTGGAAAGACCTCCGGTCGTTTGAGCTTTCCAGCATGCCTAAGTTTGAGACCTATAGCAGGCTTTCTCGTGAAACTATCTTCAGACTGCCAGCCCACAAATAAAGATGCAGAGACTTATTAATCATGAAAGCTTTGCCCTATAGCTTAGGCTTGTTCCTAATTTAGCTCTTTTAACTTAAATTAATCCATTTATTTTAATCCACATCCTGTTGTAATCTATATTCCGTTGTGTGACTTGCTACCTCATCCCTACATCCTGTCCATGCTGCTTCCTCCGAGTTTGGCAGCTCCACCCTTTTTCTGCCCAGAGTCCCTTCTGTCCCTGGAAGCCCTGCTTAACCTCTTCCTAGCTATTTATGACACCAATCACAGTCATAGTTTAACCCAGTCTACAAATATCCCAGAACAGAGGACCCTCCCCACCTTTGTACCCCTTGGTGCTCTTTTTCTGCAACAGTAGATCTGAGTCTAGAGTCTCTTAGTTCTCCTTCTGGAAGGTTCTTCTGACCCCACTGGAGACTGAATCTGAGCCTGTTAGCTTGTTCTCCCTGTTTCCAAGCACTGTTTTTTTTTATGGTGGGCCCCACGTGGTTGGGCAGCTTAAATGATGTGATAATGAGAATGGACCAAAGGTCACAGGATTGTTAGCATGTGCGAGGAGATCGTGGGCTTAGCCTACCAGGTGAGGGAAAGGTTAGTACGCCGACTGTAGGCACACTTCAAAGCATGTAGCCGGTTTGCTGCGCTAACTTAATTATCTGTGCTAGTGATATCTTTGAAGAACGTATCTATACCGTGGATACGGTTACTTCACAGCAGGAGATAGCAGGAGGTGGCTCGCTCCCTTGCCAACTTCCTAAAATGCTTTTCAGAGTCATCTGGGTTGCATAGTCCTCTCTTGGATTAAATGTAAAAATAACCCCGTACAGCATATCCACCCTCTTTTCCCTGGCTGCTGAAGCAGCAATCTCCTTTGCTTTTTCTAGAACCCATTAGAGAGGGAAGAGGAGAGGAGGGGGTAACAGTATCCAAAAGCCCCAAAGCCCCACACCAGATATTCTTCCTCCCAGGATTGATCCACAGATGGATCTCAGCAGAGGCAGAAAATAGGGTAGTGGCATTGGTGCCCACCACCGCTCCTTTTTGATTACAGGTTGATGAAGTGGCGTGAACTTTATCCTTATTTTTATTGTTCTTCCTTTTCTTTCTGGCCGTGTTAGATTTATTGACATCTCCACCAGAAACCTGCAAGGGAAAGAAATACAACCCAAACCAGGTGATGTTTTCATTTCTGAACCATAAAAGTGTTTGATGTTAAGAAACACTGGAAGCTCTACACTGTAGGGAGGGATTTGTCTTCCCCAGTTTCTGCTGATCTAAACCAGCCCTGTTCCTGTTTGCAGTGCTGGTTGGGAAGACTAGCCAGAGAGAAGGGCTTCCCTTCCTGATGCAGGCCTTCGGCTTTAGCTCCTGAGAAGTGAGACCATTAAGAGTTGCTTTTCTGTTGTATATAGGGGAGGAGAGGTGCATGTTGTGTTCCCCAGCCGCAAGCCACTGGCCCGCTCAGCGTCTGGCCGCCTGCACCCAAAATAACCACATGAGGACGGTATTCATTTAAACTCTGCCTGGCTTATTATCACTAGCCTTTTCCCGGCTAGCCCTCACCTCATAAACTAACCCATTATAAAAGTCTGTAAGTCACCACATGGTGACGTACCGGAAAGGTCTAACCTGCATCCATCTGCGACGGTGGCTCGTGGCGTCTGGCTCACTTCCTTTCTTCTCCTCCCAGAACTTCCGTGCTGTCTACTCCGCCCACCTAAGGGCCGACCTATCTATAAGCCAGGCAGCTCTTTATTCAACCAATAAGAGTAATACAAACTACAGGAGAACACTCCCACATCACTTTTCTGTCTATTGCACTCTTTCAAGGAGTATTTTGAGTTTGTGTGCACCTCTGTGACTTCTTATGGGCATGCTGCTGGAGCATCTGAGCCTGCTGATTTCTCCTGTGTGTGTACCTGTGTACACGTGTGTTCATGTGTATGTACCTATGTACACCTGTGCGTGTCTATGTACCTGTGTATGTGTGCATATACTCATATATATATGTGTACGCACCAACCCATATACACATGTGTATACATGTGTGTGCACCAATCCATATACACGTGTGTGTGTGTGTTTGTAAGTGTACAGATGTGATGATCTCAGGTACCATTCATTCTGGTTTTTGAGACAGAGTCTCTCACTGGCCTGGAACTTGTATGGTGGGTTAGGCTGGCCAGCCAGTGAACCCCAAGGGATCACCTACCCCTCTAGCACTAGGAGTGTTGAGTGTGCTCCACCAGCCTTCTCTCACTGTAAGTTCTAGGGAATCAGACTCAGGGTCTTACGCTTTCAAGGCATGTACTCTTCCCACTGAGCCATGCCCCCAGCCCAGACTTGTCTCTCAGCAGGACGATCTGAAGTGTAAAGAGGCAGAATCGCCCACGGCCCTCACTGCACAGAACGCGAATACAGCCCCCTGTTCTTCGACACTGAAATGTGGCCTGCGGTTGGAAAGCTTGTCTGTGTAATCGGCAGAGCCTGGAGTTCGGGGGAGGAATTTTCGGCTCTTTATCTTTCTCATTCGTGTGAAGTCGCTCACACAGTGAGTGTGCCACAGCCTTTACAATATGGTCATTTTGTGTGTGTGTGTGTGTGTGTGTGTGTGTGTGTGTGTGTGATAAAAATGCTATGAAGAACAGCCGGAGTGTCACGCAAAATGGCTGCAGCATCTTGTATGACATTCTAAATTTTAATACAGCTACAGTTGATTCACACGCCAGGGTTTCCTCCGGAATCCATTTTAACTTTGTGCTTCTCTTCGGTTTGAGATTTCTCCATGACTGCTCGTGTTGGAAAATGTTTATGAAACAAAGTCATGCTGGGCTACCCTCATTCTATACACTCCTTCCAGCACATTCATTAACGCACGTTTGGTTTTAAGTGGAAATAATAACACATGGGTGAAGGGCAAATGGCTGGCAGTGAGGTCATGAGGGATGTTTTACCTGGTATCTCAACACATCCAGCCCATGCTTTCTTTGAAAGGGGGTGAATCAAGAGTGACACACCTGTCATTTAAATAATTTGTGCACTTCTTAGCTTATTAAAAATTCTAGGTTTTAAAATCCTCTTGGTTGCTGAATACTTCAAGGAGGAGCTTGTTCTCCAGATCATGCACTGGCCTTAGCCTTGACCGTGCCTATGTTTGCTAGAGGGAAGGAAAGTGTTCTGCTCCTGTCTCTCCCCTGGTTTCGTCTTTTCTATTTCTGCACAGTGAATTTAATAAAGAAACTATCTTGGAGTAATAATTCCTACAAGCCCTGGGCATTCCTTTGGGGGGAAGAGGACTGACCTTTTCCTGTTTTTAATAAAACCTCTGTGAATTTGGGTTTGCCTTTGCTACAGTCCGATGCAACTGTCTTTTTATTCCATATTTAAGGGTGGGGTGCGCCCTTTATTCCCCTGGTTTAGAAGCAGGCAGCAGTCTTGGGAGCGACAGCTCTTGTCTGATTTACATTCCTTCAGTTCTTATTTACCTGCGTTTAGCTTCCTAGATATGCGTTGTCTCCTTTGCGGGGGCGGGGCAGTTTAGTTATTTATTTGTGATTTAGGATCCCACTTATTTTTCAGAGAACTGAGGGATGGCTTTTTTTATACATTGAGGTTGAACGTTTTCCCTGGTGATTGGCAGGCTATTTTATCCTAACTGTGAACTGGCAGTTTGAAAGCCAGTTTCATTTCTGCCTTTGTCTTAAGCAGGAACATTTTCTTACACAGTTTTAACTCTGGAAAATCCCACCCATTATCTCGGTGGCTATTTGGGACAGGGACATGAGACCTTCAGGGAGGGAGAACCAATGCATTTGGAATGATCAGATGCTTTGCAACCCTTCTTCACGGTCCCTGGCAACCCTTCTTTACGGTCCCTGGCAACCTTGGGCACACTCCATCGAAAGGACCATCCAGGAAAGCTTGATGTATTTGAGATAGGATAATGAGAATAAAGCCATCTTTTCTAAGGGATTCCTTTCCCACAGTCACAAGCAGGTGCCTATAAATTTGTTTTGCTTGTTCTAAAATGAGGCCTCGACACTCAGAGTCATTTATGTCTTGTGTCCGTCCGCCCATCTAGTGTCCAGGGTTAGTTTGATTTTATAGTTTGAAGTTCACTCTCACCTTTTGGGTCCTAGCATGTTTCTCAAGAAATGGAACCATGCAGATGCTTGGGAAGCATGTGTGAACCACGGTCCAGCCAATTGGTTTGCAAGATATCACAGTCAACGGTTAGGTGGCCTTATCCATAAAGACAACACTAGCCTGTGTCTCTTTACATGAGATACTATGTGCCATGGCCCGGCTATACTTTATATCCTTTTTCTTTTGTTCTGTCAATTTAATCATAAAATATGAGAATCTAGTAAAGGTAGGGGTCCTCAGAAGGGAAGGAGTGATAATCAAATCCCCAAGTGGCTCTATATGTTCCATGGTAAATGTAACTTTACAAAGACATATTTTAAAATTTAGATTTCACATATGAGAGAAAAGATGGTATAGTTTTCTTCCTGTGTCTGACTTATTTTGCTTACTATGATGACCTTCAGCTCCATCCGTTTTCTTGTAAATGATGGAAGTTTATTCTTTGTTATGTATAAACAATATTCTCATGCATACACACAAAAATACTCATCCACACACATGTGTATACATATATGTACATGTATAAATATAAAATAAGACACATATAAAATACAAAAGCTAGATAAATATACATAGAACTTTTTTCTTAATCCATTCATCTGTTGCTGGATATGTAGGCCAATTCCATATCTTGGTCATTATGTGTAATGATGCAATGGATGTTCAGCTTGTAAAAGGTGTTTACTGTCCACTGTGTATTCCCAAACACAATAGCTTTATCTTGTCCTTCAAAACCAGAGCCCAAGGCCAAATATGTCTTCCTTAGTTGTAGTTTAGAAGGAGGTTTGTGCAGCAGGCAGGAGGATCTAGGTTCAGTACTAAATAACAAGCACCTGGTACATTTTAAGATTCTGTGTTCCACTTGCAAACCCTTCCATAATATCCCTCAGGTCTTCGCAGTCCGTTGAGGAACCGGGGATGTGATGTGTAGAGCTCGCCTTGGCCTGGACTGGGCAGATGTCACAGTTCATAGTGCTCTTCTGTCCCCTGCATTTTATGAAAATTGACAGCTGGATCCAGAGACTTAGTTCTTGATCCTTTTAGAGAAATTACGGCTTTCACTAGAAAACCTAAATGGTTACTGAGATCTATATTGTCCCCTGAGCCAGAGGGAACCTCTGCAGGTTGGTTCCCCAGTCTTTTTATCATCAGCTTAAGAGCCGGGATAGGGTCACAGCTGTCTGGGCGTGTAAGGTATACCTGGTTTATCTTTCACAGTTCCCGTCCTAGATCTAGAAAAAGCCAGTTCTCTAAGAGGCCCTGTCTCTTTCGGGTAAGAAATAATGCAAGAAACCCCCAGTCTGCACAATGCGGTGGTTCATTGTTTCTTACCTTTTGGTAGATGTCAAGAGTGTGAGATGCAGAAACATGCATGCATGCATATAGACAGTTTGTATGACCAATCCACTTTATCCCATGCTTTCTGCACTTTTTAGATCATGTCAGTAGCTCAGTTGACATTTGAAACTCCAGTTATACATAATTTCTTTTCCATCACACACATTTTCTTCAGTCTTGACTGTCTAGGATGTGGGGCAATAGAATTAATATTCCAGTGTTACTCGTATGTTATCATGTTTTATACACAGTAGTTTTAGAAGAAGAATATTATTACTGATCCCAATGTGGTTATTGACATTTTTAAAGCTTTAAATAATGCTTGTTTTTCTCTCCTTCTCTCATTTTAAAATAGTTTAGTTATATTGACATTGTCCGGGAAGACACTGTTGGAAACTCCCTCTACCTCCTTAGCCCTGTTTTGGTTTGAAATCTATAACTAATTGTATTTTTTAACATCTGCCCCCCAGCTGTCATCCCTGTAATTGTTTTGTTCTTTGAAGTAGATCCTTAGAAATGACTCATAAGACTAGGTGTGGAATTTTGCCTAAACTTATTACTGTTTGAGTCCTTTCTAGTTGCAGGTTAATTTAGTTGGCTATAAAATCTTTTTCTGATATATTGAAGGGCTACTCCATCTTCTAACTGAAGTGTTGACTTTATTGACTTTAGAAAATTGGACAGTTGCTTTTCTTTGTGCTAAGCCATCCCGTCTTCCTCCCCCTTTGGTTTTTCGAGACAGGGTTTCTCTGTGGCTTTGGAGCCTGAGCTGGAACTAGCTCTTGTAGACCAGACTGGTCTCGAACTCACAAAGATCTGCCTGCCTCTGCCTCCCGAGTGCTGGGATTAAAGGCGTGCACCATCACTGCCCGGCGCCATCCCGTCTTTTACCATCCATGGAAACCTAACAGGTTTACCCTTTTACTGTCCATGGAAACCCAGTGGACTTACAGGAACACCACAGTTGATTAGTGATGTCAGGTGCAGGGTGTATGCTGTCGGTACATCGTTTCTGTCAGGAATGTCTGAAACTACAGTCCTTGGTGTTCTGTTCCCTCGTATTTCTTCCTGGGAACTCTTCCTGTCCAAACACTTCCATTTCTCTTTTCACTCTTTATGGTTCATCTCTTCCCTTTTTATCTTTCCATCTCTTTTCTTCTGTCTGAGATTGACGAGCCTCTCTTTTTTCACAGTCTTGTGCGTAAGGAGGGAGTGGCTGTTCTCTTTGTTTCTAGGTTAGTTGGATATTTCTGAAAGAAACTTTTGTTTTTATTTCAAATTTTCTTCTTTCCTGTTACTACACTTAAGAGCTTTTTGAATCTCGTGGCAGTGTCTTTTATGTTTCTAGTGATTTTGTAATATTTTCAAGCTGCTTTTGACATAGTTCTTTTTCCCCCTGTTTTGTGGGAATACTGAGGATGTCTGTCCTTTAAGGTTTTTATTGCCGCTAGGGATGTTGTTTGGCTCCTTCTTCTGGTTTATAATTATAACTTTGTATGGGATTTGACCTTGATACTTTCCCATCCTTCATTTTTATGTAAATTAGGCTTCCTGATATTTTGGGATGAAGTATGGCTCAGAGAAACCATCCTACCTTTTTCAGCTCTATCTCTCTTGTCAAACCAATAATCAGCAGTTACTTTCTTGGGTTCCTTGGCCATTGTCCCTCCAGATCTCGCTGTAGACCTTACCTTTCAACTCTCCTAGCCCATGTGACTCAAGTTTGAGCCGAACCAAGTGAAGGATCTATTTCTAGTCATTCCAGATGGGGAGAACAATGAGCTGAAAGGATTCTCCCAATACCAATTTGGTAACTCATGGAGTTATTGTGACTTACAGAGCATGCGTGACTAGGGCAGTGTTTCAAAGAAGAGTCTCCCCTCTCAGCAAGTTTTAACTACTTCTTTATCCTTGAGAGAAAAAAAGAAAAGGTGCCTTGTGCCTTATGAGTCCTGGCATTTCAGAAGGCCCAGTCTCTGAAGGGACTCCTGCATGTGATCCCAGATGCTCTTAACTTCAGGACAGCAATGATGACATCCATGTAACATGAGGGCTTGCTTGTTGGGGTTTCTGTCCTGGCCAGTACCCCACAGCTGGCAAGCCCCAAAGAAAATCACACAGAGAGTCTACATTAGGTTATACACTGATTGGCCCATTAGCTCAGTCTTCCTACCAGCTCCCATAACTTATATTAATTCATTGTCAGCCACATGGCCAGTACCTTTTCTCAGCTGGACTGCTACATGTTGCCTCCTTGGAGATCTGCACAGGAATGCCAGGGAAGCTTCCTGCTTCCCAGACTTTCTCCTCGCCCTGCCTCTACTTACTGTCTGGTTGACCTGCCAACACTTCCTACCTGGCCAATCAGCATTTATTTAAAACATGATTGACTGAACAGACAAGTCTCCTACACTACATCCAGCCTGGCATGTTTACAGTCACCCCCTGATGGGGGCTCATCATGGAGTCCTGGTGTCTCAAGCACTCAGTTGGGGCTAAAGTGGCCAAACAGCCATTGCTGGCATTCCCCTTACCATTTACCCTTGTCTTTTGCTGCTAAGTAGATTAACCTTCCTCTCACTTCTGGTGATTATTTCTGGTTGGTCCAGCCTAGGGTTTCTTGATGTTAGGCTCACAGGTAAAATGCCATTTCTTGTTGGTTTCTAGTTAATTTTTGCCTCATTCAGTTGCATTTGGGAGTTCAAAAGAATACCTTGTCCCTTGGTTTTGTTGTGAATGCTGACAATTGACCCAGAATCTGGTTATCTAGTTGCTCCACTTAGAAGTGAGAAAAAAAAAAAAGAAAGAAAAGAGAAAAAACTCTCTCCAGAATTCCCAACTATAAATCTCTTAAGTTGTGTCCCTCAGATGAGTGGCACACTCCTGAGCAACAACAGCCCTAGGAAATGGGCTCAGTCTAGGCCCACAGAGGGCTCTCTTGACTCATGAACACAATCTCGATGGCACTGTTTTCTAGACAATGCAGAAAAGGAAACACATCTTAATACAGTTTGGGTATACACTCTGCTTCTTGCCTTTAACAAATGCAAGTTTCTATCTGGACCCATGCTTCATCCAGAAATAAATGTGTGGCAACCGGAATTACAACCGATAAAGAGTAATTGACTATCTGGTTGAGTGCGTTAGTCACAGTGGACTAGTTAGCATATCGCTGTCCTTGAGTCATACCCCAGGCTACTATGGGCAGGCAGGGTTTGTTGTTCTGTAGGCCATTCTGCTCTATGGTTATTCTAGGATACAGGACCACCCTTAACCATTTTTACCCCCATACAAAAAGGAAAAAAAGAGACAAGGGATGGGGAGGGGAGAATGACCATGTGGAGCCTCTCAAGAGAGAATCTTAGAGACCAGTAATGGCATACCCCCTTTCCATGCATCCCGTGATCAGAGTTCAGTCATGCCGATCTCTGGGCAACAAGGGAAGCTGAAAAGGGTAGTGTACCTGGGTGCCCGGGAGAAATAGAAATAGAGTTTGGTGAGCCAAGTATCTCCTGTGATAAGGAGAAGAAAAACTGCCCTAGGGCAGAGAGGGCGTGTTGGCCAGAAATGAATTGCACAGCGACTCCACGAAAGGGAAGAGCAGCTTCCTTGCTGTCGACAATTGAAAGTCAGCTGTCAATACAGAGGTTTAGACAGGCAGCAGGTGCAGGTCGGTTGGTAGAATGCTTGCTTACTTTGCATGAAGCCTTGGGTTTGATCCCTACATGGCTGGCATGAAATAGACGTGGTGGTACATGCCTGCAATGCCAGAAGTTTGTAGGTACAGACAGGAGGGTCAGAAGTGCAAGGCTGTTCTTGGCCATACAGAAAATGTAAGGTAAGCTCCAGATACCTGAGACCCCACTGCTAAAACAAAGCAAAATAAAATAACCTGATGCCAAGGAGGGCAAAGAAAAGGCGAGGATGACAGACGGTAGGATGGAAAGTGGAGAGAACTGTGGGTTTGATTGGAGCTTTGCATGCAGCCAGAAAAGGAGCCCAATTTGACCTTCTTCAAAGACCTTGAACCTTATTCTATACAAAAGCATGACCAAGTACTCGTGGCATATAAACAAAGGGTTGCTGTCATCCGACTCTTTGAAAGGTGCTCCTGGGCCCCAGTTCTCCCCAGCCATGCCTTTGCAATTGAAGCAGCCGTCCCAATCACACACCCAGTCATCTGAAGCCAGAACAAGCTGGCTCTACCTCTGCAGGTGCCCACCTCAATCATGCTTATGGGCAGAGCTCCTGCTAATGTGCCGCAATCACCGCGAGTGTCCGCGTGAGTTCTATAAATTCCGACTCCAAGTGCAATTTCCGATCTCGCGGGGCTGTGTTGTCTGAGGATCATAATCGATGGTTGCAGCTCCCTTTGAAGCTCATAAAGTGACCTCTTTTGACGTTGATTTCCCATCTCTTTTCCCCTCTGACCTTTCTTCACCTCTCATGTCCCTTTATTTGTGAAAGCATAGTATTTTATGGCCACGCACCTTTATAATAACCAGAGTAGCCACAACATTAGCGTTTTCCAGCTTGTTACTACCTAAATAGACACTGTTTTAGCAAGAAATAGGGTAGTACATGTAATGCAACCCTCTTAGGACAAGACTTTCTTTTCTAATAGAAGATATCTAAACATGTTGTTGGGTTGCTTAGAGTTATTTCTAGGAAGTTTGTCATATAGGTTCTTTTCTGTCTTTTATTCTCATGTGTGCTTGTGTGTATGTTTGCACATGACTGTCCATAGGTGTGGAGGCGAATGTACATGTCTATGCATGGCATGTAGAAGCCAAAGGCTGTCCCCAAGTGTCCTCCCTGACCCTTCTCTACCTTATGCATTGAGGCAGGGTCTCTCACTTAAACACAGGGGTAGCTGAATCAGCAAGTCTAGGAGTCCTCTGTCTCCTCCTCCCAAGGGCTGGGATTACGAGCAGGCTGCCATGCTGGCTCAGCATTTGTGGGTGCTAAGGATCCAGAATCCAGTCCTCATAGTCACATGGCAAGCACCTTACCCAGTGAGGCATCTTCCGAGCCCCTTGTCCTTCTCTTGAGAAAACTTCAGAGAATGACCCCAAATGCTGTCCCAGACTTGACGTGGGCATTTCTGCATTGCAATAAAAGCCCATGTGATATTAAATGTGAAGGCAGATGAAATGTGGATCTTCCTTCGAGAATGTGTGGTTTGTCTGGCATTTATGCTCCCCCCAATATGACCTTTAGAAGGAAATATGATCAATAGCCCGTTGGATCCTCTCTACTCTGGCTGTCAAGGTCCAGAAGGGAAAAGTGAAGAGGTTTTGATGAAAAGGACCTCAAATGGCTAAGTGCAAACTTAGAAGAAAAAAAAAACAGTCCTCCCCCACCATAACTTCCAGACTTCCAGAAGGTTCTAAAGCACCTGATATATAAAGACTGGCTTCCCCCCCCCCCCCCGTGTTGGGCATCTGCTATCTTTGCCTAGCTCAACATTACAGTGAGGGGTTTTACTTTTTTTTTTCTTTTTCAAAAGCTCAAATTGAACATGTCAGCACTGAGGAGCCACCCCGCTTTGTAAAGAACGCCGCGGCTGACAATACCACAGCTGCCGAGGCCTGGGCTGAGCCCCTCTGGTACAGCAGGGCTGCACACAGAGGCCTCTCTGCCGCGGGACCTACCAGGGAGGTTCCAGATACCCTGACTCTTGGCAGACTGTGACAAGCCCTGCTTTCCATGTTGCCCCAAGTCTAGTGATGACAGCCAGCCCTTTGGTGACTCTTCTTCCACAGTTTTATTCTTTCCAAAAGCCACCATATTTTGGGAGCGAGACCAACCATTCGTCACACCACTCCATTTGTTTGGATCTGAATAAGCGACTTATATGCGTGTGTGCTCCCCAGTGAATCTGTAGGTACCCGCAGGCAGGACATGAGCCACACCCCTTTCGAATGAATTGTGTGCAATTGTGTTAGGATATATCATTTAAAAATGACTAAGGAAGTATGAAGGAAGAGGAAAGAAAGGGGCTTCTTGTTCTTACCATATAAAAATTTATTTTTCTATTGTCTGCTCTGTAATATGCAGAAGTTCTCTCGGTGACCAAAAGATGACTGTGGCTCGAGATATGACATTCCCTATCTAGTTGCTCCAAATTGCTTATGATAAACCCCTTAAGAACTCACCTTTGTTCTTTCAAATTATATCCGTTAGTCAAAGTTTCATCCTTGTTATCTTCTGAAAGTTCTTAATGTCCCTGAACAAGTCAAGAAATGGTCAGTAAAGTCCAGGGAGCTTATGACTTATTCAGAGAATTTCTAGATTTTGTCGTGGGTACATTGTCAACTGCCTGGGTTTGGACATATGGGTCTCTTTTCTTTTGCATATCATTTTAGGAATATAGACGGAGAGGGGGTATGAGACAGACTAATAGTCTACTGTGAACATGATGTATGGTCTCTGCTCGAGACATCGTGAACAGTTCATGCAAGACCGGTAGCATATGGAGGGAGTTCCTCTGTTCTTTCAACCAGTCCTGCCACCGTGAGACTCACCCGAGCACCAGCTCCAAGGCTGCCCAATGCGCTCTGGATATGAAGCATGAATCTTAAAAACATATCTGCGTGAAGTCGTTCTGGTTCTAAAGTTGCATAAATACTTCTTCCTAGTTTGGTGGCACACGCCTTTAATCCCAGCACTCGGGAGGCAGAGGCAGGTGGATCTCTGTGAGATTGAGACCAGCCTGGTCTACAAGAGCTAGTTCCAGGACAGGCTCCAAAGCTATGAGAAACCCTGTCTCAAAAAAAAAAAATCAGCCTCTTAAAATCCTAGGTATATTTCCATTTTACACTATTAGTCTCATCTTCCTCCACCTTCAGAGCAGGCCCTTTCTTTATTCAGACCGCTTCCCCCCCACACACACTGCTCCCTTGTCACTGCTGTTTCTCAGAACTTCTGTGCGTTCCTAAGTGGGGAACATGACTCCCCTGGTGGGCAGGGTGCCTTGTTTGTGTGCTGTTATTGTTGTTGTTTGTTTTACAAACCCACTCAGCTGTAAAAAGCTCAGCCAGGAGCTAAGTCAGGTTTCTTGTCTCTTGGGCCAATGCGACTTCCTCCCTCACCTCTTGATATGTAAAATGGAGTCGTTATGAGTTGAGGAGCTTGAGGAAAGCATGGTCCACACCAGTGGGCATGCGTTCACTCAGAATCACTGCCCTTTTAATTCCAGGCTCTTAACAGATGGAAAATTATTTGGAGGTTGCAGTAACAGCAAAAAATAATGTTGGCGTCCTCTCAGGTTTTGCCTGGAGAAGCCCCGGAAGCCTGTTTCTTATAATTAGAAGGTGCGTGTGAATAGGAACCAAAGCAGGGTCAGCCGCTGTAAGCATGAACGGATTCACCTTTCGGAAGTGACAAGTGAGGACCCAGCCTGAGGTTGCCCGGAGCTTTCTTTAGGATACTACCCAGAGGGAAAACCCCGTAGACTGAAGCCAAGAATTATCAAATGACTCCGTCTTTCCCACCTCCCATTTACCCATTCCTTTCTCTGTTGTCTCCAAACCACCTGAGGACAAGGAACTGCTGACTTCAGCTTCCCGGCCAGCACGCAGGTCTTAGATCCTGACTATGAAGTAGGGGGGTAGGGGGAGTCTCTCATAGATCCCATCTTCCATGATTCCACTCCCCTCTTTGTCGGCCTCTATGCACACCCTAAAAATAGTCTTCTTCCTATATCCGTGTCTGTTCTGCTCACTGATTTCTTCCTGTAGCAGGTTAACTGGAAAAGCCAAAGAAATCTCCCTTGACCAGAGTAACTGTCTCAAGTGTCAGCATTTTTACCATATGGAACCCCTGAAGGGTCTCCCAGAAGCAAGGACGAAGTTATTAAAGACTCATGGAGCTAAGCCCTGCCTGTCCTCGTCCTCATACAACCTGGTCATTAGTTCAGTGACTCACTTGTTTCTGCCAGAGTCTAGCTGCTGTGACCATTTAGAAATCAACAGACTAGGGAAAGGCCAGTGGCTCATCAGAAGGCAGGGGCCGTGTGAGAAAATGGTCCCCGTGTTGGTTGGTTTTGGTGTTTAGTGGCCTGGACCTCTTCTTTCTCCATTGAGGGTCTTGCTTTTCAACCATGTGACCATTCTGAGTCCTGTCTTTGGAGGCTCCCGTTTCCTCCATTAATCCCGTTGCCTTTCTCAGGGTGGAGCTTCTTGTCCACAGGAGGAGACTCTTGGCTTCCCTGGCAGCTGCCCACAGGTGAGGGGTCATTCCCAGGCTGGCTGGCTCCTTTGCTGTGCAAGCTTGACTTGTCCCCCAACAACCTCAGCAGATCAATCAAGCCTCACAGGCTGCGGTCTGCCCATTAACTAGAAGTGATGCCACTTCTTGGGGGGTGGGGTGGGGGCTGTTACACTTGATCAAGATATTTCTCATGCTCAACCTAAATTTTATCTGACTGCATCTCATTTTGCTACTTCAGCAACTTTCCTGGGCCAAAGAACCCATTTATTAAACTATGGTGCCAGAAAGTACTTTCTTTCCTACCTGGCTCAGACATCTTGGCACATCCCATGCGTGATCCTTGAGGGCCGGGTCAGAGGGTCACATGGGCACGATTGCCTTCTAATAAGGTTCTTTGACATCTCAGTTATTAAATTCCCCTTAATGGAGTTCAGACCCGCCCATGTCACAGCAAGGAGAACGCCATCAGCCCTCAGTCTAGAAGCATTCTTACACGTTTGCTCTACACAGATTTACTTCTTTTTCCCAAATGATGTCACTTCTGCCTCAGAATGAGAGCCATGTCTGTTCAGTCTCGCGTTCTTTCTCCTGGGGCCATTCATCTGGCGGCCCGGAGAAGTGACTTCTGGGTAACACTGTCTGACCTCTGTGGACTGGAGGTAATTGGGATGTAGGTGGAGACCTGGGTGACCATGATTGGAGCTCAAGCTACATGGTCAAGGACTTGGGAGGAGAACGAACTATTGAGCCCGTTCCTCGTGACATGGGTGAGGCCCCTGCCGCACCGTGGGTCTTCTCGGCAAGACTGTTGAGCACACTTCTTATTCCTCCCTTCCCCTGTTCTGCTGCTGCCTTGTCACCTCTGAGGACATGGGACAGTTTCTGTCTACCATAGCGATTATACTTCTCCAGGAAGCCCTATTTTCTTCATTTATTCCTGGGGCTTTGAAGACATAATTTTCTTGGCTCTGTGATTCTCATAAATCAATACTTACTGAATAGTGTCTTCTAGATTGCAATTCTGTGAAGTGGAGAAAAATATAACCCATATGTTATGGGCTAGATAGAAGTTCTGTAAGGGGCCTGTGTTAGAGGCATGGGTGCTCGCTGTGAAGGCCTGTGTGTTAGAGGCATGGGTGTCACTGTGAAGGCCTGTGTGTTAGAGGCATGGGTGTCACTGTGAAGGGTTGTGTGTTAGAGGCATGGGTGTCACTGTGAAGGCCTGTGTTAGAGGCATGGGTGTCACTGTGAAGGCCTGTGTGTTAGAGGCATGGGTGTCACTGTGAAGGCCTGTGTTAGAGGCATGGGTGCTCGCTGTAGAGGCCTGTGTTAGAGACATGGGTGCTCGCTGTAGAGGCCTGTGTTAGAGACATGGGTGCTCGCTGTAGAGGCCTGTGTTAGAGACATGGGTGCTCGCTGTAGAGGCCTGTGTTAGAGACATGGGTGCTCGCTGTAGAGGCCTGTGTTAGAGACATGGGTTCTAGCTGAAGAGCTGCTGGGGGCTGGTAGACTCTTGAAGAAGTATCATAGGAGGGGGAAGTTAGGTCATTGCATGCACGCGTGCAGAGTGGGGGACGGTGCTTGGATTGCAATTCTTTGCTCTTTCTTTTCTTGCTTCCTGAATGTCTCAGCCTTCCCAACCTCCCACAACACACACACTTCACTCTTGTCTTGATCCATTTCTTTGCCTGAAACCTAAAACGCACAACCTCCTTATTTGTTATTAGCTCATGTGTTTGGTGCAGTAACCAACAGTTTCAGAAGCTGTTTCTAATCCATTCTGCTTTTTCCGGAGACTTAACTTGCTACCCAGAAGGTTCTAGGTTTTTCAAAATTCAGGAAATCACTCTCTTTGCATCTCCAGGAATTTCCCAGAGGGTAAACATTCCAAACAGGGAAAGATTGCATAAGGAAGAGATAGCTAAATTCTGAGTGGATGATGACTAGGATGGATGATGAAGATACAACTTGAGAAGTTGCATTCTGGACCAAGAAAATGCTAGCTTGAGAAACCCTGAGACCAGCGTGGATGGACAATAGTGTCTTCTGGTGACAAAGGGGCTAGAGCAGTGGTTCTCAGCCTTCCTGATGCTGCCACCCTTGTTGTGGTGACCCCAACCATAGCTGTAATTTGGCTACTGCTAGGAATCCATAATGTACATATCTGTGTTTTCAGATGGTCTTAGGCGACCCCTGTGAAAGGGTCATTCGACTCCCCAGAGGGGTCACGGCCCACAGGTTGAAAACCGCTGTGTTAGCTGATGCGGGAAGCCGGATGATGAAGGGCAGACTGGCCACATCGAGGATTCTGATCACTAGCGAATGAGAAGACTTTTCACAACCTGAACAGTCGTATGTGATAGGCACTGTTATGAAAATTACTCTGGCTACCAGTTTAGAATACAGTGGACCCAAATGTCCTTATGTCACACTCAGGTGTATAAACAAAATAGAGGCTGCTCCTCTGTCACTTTGCAGATGGGAAGCATTCGTCCTCGTTTCTTTGAGTTACACTTATTCCACATTCGTTTCGAATGGACCGTTCTAGACAATTTCCCAGTTGGATTTACCGGAGGCGTGGGTGGAAGGGTCCTAGTATGTACATAACGGGTGTCCTGTAGTTTGCCTTGCCCTCGTCACTGCCCTCTGCTGGAACGGCGACCTCATTACCAGGTTGGCCAGGCATCTGTGTCCTCGTTGGTTGGGAGTTCTGAAGCTCATGAGCTCAGATCTCTGGTAATTCAGCGTGGGTAGGGCCTGGCTCTGCTCTTGTGCACCTGGTTTCTCTTCGGGAGACTGTGTCATGACTCTCTGAAGTATGGCACTGTGTTGTTCAGGAATACGGTACGTTCCCTACAGTTCTAGCGTTCAGCGGACACCTTAGCCACTCTCAGTTGTCATTGACTGTTACCTTACCATTGTCAGCAGCTGGCCCTGTCCTTCCACAGAGCATACAAGGACTTCTGGGCCCTTCTCGACTGTACCAAATCCAAGGGAATAACTAAAAGACTAGATTGGGGCTTTCTCTACCTTTACCCCTTTCTCCTGCCTTTGTTCTGCTGGACTGCCGCAGGTCAGATTGTAGTGGGCACCCTTCCCAGATGGTCCTGGAAAGAAAGCGAGGAAAAAGTCCGACTTGCCAACCTCCTCCAGATATGCATATCATGATCTGCAGTTTCTCCCCTGTCCCTCTTGTACCCCTTTGACGGGTACACGAGCTAGTAGGCCCATGGTAAAGCACTGTGTGTAATCTCATAGAAAAGCCACAGCTCTTAGCTATGGGATTTAGCATTCCTTTCAGCCCCTTTCCAAAACTTGGCTTGGAGGCTTCTGTCTGGTTACAGAGGTCAGGCAAGTCAGCTTTGAGACTCAAGGGTTGTTTAAAGCTGAGTAAGGCCTTACTTCTTGAAGGTTATTTCTGTCATTTCTCCTACCGGAGCAGTAATCCTCGGGGCTTAGCTGCATATATGGGTATGTGTGAAGGGCTATGACTTAAGGCATGGGTTTATTATTTCCCAAATATTCTACCTGATAAAATTAGGAACCTCGTCTGCTGAATGACCTAGATTGGATCTTAGTGGTGACAGTGAAGGGTGGGGAGAAGTCAGGATTAAAAACATCTAGAGGTAAAGATAGTATTTGAAGCCTGATTAGGTAAGGTGACTCGATGAGGGCCTCAGGCCCTCATGGATGGATGGATGGTGATGCTGTTTATCCTACTGCCCAAGGGTTAGTAAGACATACAAGCTTATGGCTTATAATGAGATGTTTTATGGAGAATCACATCCTAGCCATGTATAAGGATGGTTGGTGGGTATAAAGCTAGAGACTCAGTAAGGGAGTAAATGAAGTGATAGTTGGCTTCAGCCATGTCCCTGCAGGCACAGGCTGAACATGGTGAGTTCATCTGTTGGCGGACACTCCATCTGCCCTTGGTGGGCACATCATAAGGTTGATCATTCAATCTCCTCTTCTCATAGACATCTCCTTCTTTTGCATTATGAATATAGTTGAGACTTAGCAATCAGCAAATAGGTTTGGTTTTCTCCTGCCCTTTCTGGTGACGTCTCAAGTTGCTATCCCTACCCTATTATCTCATGACAGAGTTGTCCTAGAAATTTTACTGTAACCCCCTTGACTCTGGTTATTGTTGTGTTCCTCAGTAGTTTGCCTTCATCTTGATGAAAAACGAAGCTAGAAATGTGATGAAGAGCTAAACAATTCAAAGCTGTTTCAATTGGATATGAAATTTAGTAATGAGGACGACACTGAATGTTAGGTCAAGAGGGACAACGAACCTTTTAGGATTCTCTTCTTCACTGTGCTTTCCTGGTCTAATGACAGCGAGCTTCTTTGGTCACCATTTTTCTTTTGTATCTGACACTATGCTGGATGCTACAAGGTTATGAAATTTAAAAATGTTGTCGTCATGTCTTCTGTTCTACCAGCATTCAGCTGGGCAATGATCCTAGGTTTTCTTCATCAAGGAATGCACAGCTCACACAGGATCTCAGATGTTCTGGAATGGTTAGTTTTATTAGAGACCCGCCTTCACTCCTTCAGGTCATGGAGAGTTCTGTAGAGATTGTCTTTATCAGCACCAGAAATACCTATCAACTCACTTATTTATATTGTGTTTGTTATATAATTTATCACAGTTATTCTGTCTTTAAATCTTTAAACGAATATGTTTTTAAAAATTGCACTTTTGAAGAAAATCATATAATATTATTTATTCTGTGAAAATGCCATCCATGTAGTCAATGTAGCTTGATCATAGCCATCCCCTTTCAACTCTCTCCAGCACCCCATCTCCAGTCCCTAAGGAAACAAGCCTAAGACTCTTGTGTGACAATTATACACTTCACACATGTTCCAGAAGAGCCTAGCAGTGTAGGGTGGCAGACCTCAGAGGGAAAGTACAGAGAGATGCTCCAGGATTGCACTTGAACATCTCGGACCAGTTGGGTGAAAATTGTTTTGAAGACATATTACATTCCCTGATCAGATGGATAAAAAAATGATATCTGCCAGCGTATCTAGGAAACACAAGGCTAACATGGTGACAAGCCACACACTCTCCCACACACCCTTGCCATGGACACCTTCCACAGCCCAAGCTTGGGCTGGGGCCACCTCCTTGTAGAGACTGACTGACTCCTCAGATCAGGGAACACTCTAGACTTATAGTTCCTTTAGAAGTTCTGGAGTGTAGTTAATGGGTGCCTTTTATTTTTTTTCCTTTTTAATATTTAGCCTGGCAGGCCTCCGTTTTAATACCTGGACCAACTTTGTAGATCCTTGCACTTTAAATCTCCGAGTCAGGAGGTTTTGCGGAAAGATGCTGCAGTGGGCAATTCCTGGCGATGTGTTGCAGGGTTGTGTCAATGGCTTCCTGGGGTTTGAACTTCCTCTGACCTGGCATGGGGCTGTTGGGTTTTGGTGTCTAGTCCCACAAGGGTTAATTTCCTTTGATGCTTTTAGGGGCTGATGAGAGTTGTCTTATATTAATGTGGTGTTTGAAATGAGAAATCTCTACATGCGCAAAGAGAGCCTTGGGTAGCATGGCAATTGCAAATAAAAGCCCTAACAAATGCTCATTTAAAAAAATATATTTCCCTAGATGAGCACATTAAGGCTCTATGCTGCATCTTTGTATCCACTTCAATAAACCAGGTGTGCTTCTGAAGATTAGCTATTTTTTATAAAGAATGATTTTGAAATAAATGACAATGGGCTCGTTTCTCTTTATGCTGAGGATAACATTAAAGGAAAAGTGCCATGATTAGTTTTAATATCTCAGATAGCTTAATGAGCACTTCCTAAACGCGTGAGTGTGGATGCACAGAGGGTGGATGGATGTGTACACACGTGCCTGCACAATCTGCTAACATCTTAAGTAATACCTGTCAGGGTTTTTAATAACCCAGCGCCCATGAATTATTCTGCCGGCCGTTCTTGCCTAAGCGTTCAGTGGAAAGTCCATTTTTCCTGGGGAGGATTTTTATTTTAGTTTTAAAAGAAAGTGTCAGTCAGAGAATATGAAAATGGACTGGGATTTTTATGTTTCATTTATATCAGAGATTGTGGCCTGGTTATAAGTCATTTTCAGCTTCTTCGGGACTTTACGGTTCATCTGAGCCGTGAGTTGGAGGTGAGCGTGGGGATTTTAGGGTGACTCTATTGGATTTCAACAGGAGCGTGTGGCTCAACATTGGGAACCCGTGAGAGATGAGTTTAATTGTTTCAGGAACGGGGTGTGCTGTTTTGATTTGTCGTCGTGCGGAACTGGATAATCCCATCCGTCTTTCTAGTAAAGTTTGCTAACGGATGAAACAGACAGAGAACGCACGTGGGTGGCACGCAGAGTGCCAGGGTTCAGAAAATGACGTAGAGAAGAACTTTTCCCAAAGTCAACAAGTAGTGAGTTCTCTTTACGGTCTGTCTGGGCACAGGGGAGGGTGGGCAATGTGGGTTGAGTTCTCAGGAGTCTGGTTTATAACCTATGAAAAGAGGAGGAGCTCGGGCTTTTCCACTTCAAGTTCTGCTGTGCAGTTCAGAACTTGAGCAGTGAATATTGCTTTATTTAGCGATTGAGTCTCGATTGTAGAGGGATTTGCGAGTTTAGTCATCAAAGGGTGTAGAGTATTTTCTTTCTTCACCTTTGGCTGTTTTCTGCAGTTGGGCACTTTTCTGGAACTTGGAAAGAGAAAGAGAAAGGCGTTGTCTTTCTCTGATTCCGAGCATCAGGTTGAGGCGTTTGAAGGGATGGGGTCGAAGCTGAAGTGCCGTGGGAGACCATCTTAGCTTTCGTGTTCCCCGCTAGTGGACCTCCAGTGCTTTCTGCCATCTTCTTCTTTGCTTATTGGCTTTTATTTTCTGAGGCAGGAGACTGGTCTTGAGCTTCCTATGTTTTACAATGACCTTGAACTCCCGAACCTCTGACCTCTATCTCCCAACTGCTGTGATGATAGGAACCTGCCCCAATGTTCTGCTCGTCCTGAATTATTAGCTGCTTTCTCGTTCCTGTGTGGGCACAACTCTAGATCAAGAACATTAACACATTAACATTAGAAATAGGAATTAAATTGTTGTCTGTATGTGTTTTGAGGAGCCAGGATGTGGTTACAGAAAAAAAAAATGCTTTTGCCTCTTTTCCTGAGATGCTGGCTCAATAAAAGAGTAATGGCACTAAGGGTAAAAATAGCTAGATTCAAGACTCAGGGTTAAGATAATGGCTCTTTAATAAAAGTTCTGAGGAGCGCTATTGTCTAAAGCTCTCTTTAGGCAATCGTCAGATGAAACAGGGTCATCAACGATGGGTTTCATTTTAGGAAAGTTGACCGAGAGTTTTGGTCTATTGGAGATTAGTTTGCAAGCGTTCATTTATTATTGATGGGTTCTGGAAATGACACCAACATTTCAGGTTGGGCTGGCGATTTTATATTGTTTGTATAAATGGAAGAGAGACGTTTCCTCTTTGTAACTGAACCCAGCTTCCTTCTTTCCATTTATGGCAAGTTCCTTGAGCCCAATATAGCTGCAGTTGGTGAGGGCTGCTTACCGCGCTGGGTGCGGGATTAGGGCGGGAGTGTGATGGTGCAGAAGATGTAGGAATATAGTTTGATTTGCTGAGTGTCCTTATGGCTGCCAGGGCTCGAGAATGAGCATGTGTGTGTGTGAGTGAGTGTGTCTCTGTGTGTGTGTGTGTGTGTGTGAGCATGTGTGTGTGTGAGTGAGTGTGTGTGTGAGCATGTGTGTGTATGTGAGTGTGTTTATGAGCATGTGTGTATGTGAGTGTGTTTATGAGCATGTGTGTGTGTAAGCAAGTGTATCTGTGTGTGTGAGCACATGTGTGTGCGTGTGTGTGTGAGCATGTGTGTGTGAGTGAGTGTGGCTGTGTGTATGTCTGTGTGTGTGAGCATGTGTGTGTATGTGAGTGTGTGTGAGCATGTGTGTGAGTGAGTGTGTCTGTGTGTGTGAGTGAGGAGCATGTGTGTGTGGGTGAGCATGTGTGTGTGAGTGACTGTCTGTGTGTGTCTGTGTGTGTGTGAGCATGTGTGTGTATGTGAGTGTGTGTATGAGTATGTGTGTGTGTGAGCGAGTGTGTCTGTGTGTGTGAGTGTGTATGAGCATGTGCGTGTGTGTGAGTGAGTGTGTGTGAGCATGTGTGTGTGAGTGAGTGTGTGTGTGTGAGCATGTGTGTGTGTGAGTGAGTGTGTCTGTGTGTGTGTCTGTGTGTACTATGGAGTGGGATATCAGTCACACCCTGTTGCAGAGAACATAGTCTCTACCATGGCGGTGGATATCAACTCTGCCTATGTGGGAACTCAGAGAACGTCATTGGTGCGGTGAGAAAGCCCACACAGAGCGATTCCCTGGTGCACCACCAGGCTTCACCACTGTGTGCCCCATCAGAACTTCCTGGCCATGTCCTTTTAAACATACCCCTTTGAATAGCTTTTATTCTTTTTCGCTTTTTCCTTTTAAAACGAACAGATTGGGTTTCTAATTTTAGCTCTGACAGCTCAGAATTAGAAACAGCTCCAAACTTTCCTTGTTTACAAACACCCTCACCAGTATGTGTGTGCTGGTGTCGACTGGGTGTGTGGAGGTAAGGGGTAGGGCCAGTGAGAGCTTGGGAAGAGAATAATGCGGCCTCTATATCTTCTTTTATTGTTGTTGGAAGCCAGAGCATGTCTAGTACATGTGTCTGTATGTCGGGGGTATGTATATGTTGTCTTTGTGTCTATGCCAGACTACATGTAGTACATGTGTACACGTTCCTGTGTTTGTATGTGTACATGTGTGTATATGTGTGTGCATGTGTACATTTATTTTCTTTCCTCCTCAAGGATGTCTTTGACCATACAGCATGTGCTCTGGACTGGAGTCACACCACAGAATCCTTTCTTAGGAGTTTAGCCAATTGGTGGTCAGTTGTTATTTGGGACAAGGTTAGTTTTTTTTTTTTTTTTTTTTTTTTTAAATAACACCCTTGAGAGAAATTTAAGTGACTCGTTTTATCAACTCAGGATGTGCATGGGATAAAATGCTTTCACTATTTCCATAATTTCTAGATTTATATGTCATTCAGCATACTGTATAGCTGAGTGACTCAAGAAAAACAAATAGAGAGAGCTATCCATAATATAAATAATTCCACATTTTATCAAAGTCAAAATCCATATCTGTGGCTAGAGCGAGCGCACCTAGCAGAGTGATGGGTTCACTGAGATGGAATGCTGTCAGGGAGCATCGAGAGGTGACAGTGGCCTGGTTGGGTGACAGATCACAAACTGCCATCGAGAACCTACTGGGTGCTCTGCTCGGACTATAATTGATGATTTAGGACAAGCATCATTATTCTCTTCACAAAATGTAGAAAGACGGTGCCTGCCAAAGCAAGATCTAAAATCAAAAGTCAAATTCGAACACACTCACAGACCAATATGTAATTCTAATTAAAGTGGAGAATCGGTGGGAAATGGAGCAGGTGTGGGCTTTAGCTGTGACACTGAAGTCTGCCAACTGGTAGAGTGACCCACAGATGCCTGTTTACAGCGTGATATCCAAGAGCTCTTGGTGCTGCAGGGCGGGAACAAAGTCGAAACAGTAAACAAAGCCTGCATGTTCAGCGTTTATTGTGGGGACTGTCCCCTTCCTCCCCTGAGAGGAGTGGCGAGAGGAAATTTACCTCTCCAGTCCAATCTGGATATAGCTGTTTCTGTATGGTCACATGTGGGAGCAAGTAGATTAAATGATCCTTTTCAGATCTCTTCTGAACCTCCTCCCTTTGAACCGCGGATGGGGTCGTGTAAGAAAGGATATGTGTGTGTTCAGGCATTCTCTCCGCTCCTACACTGAGCGACCTCTCTACCAACTTGCAATGAATGTTTAAAGGATTTAGTGTGTTGGCTGTCTTGTATCAGAAGAATGATGGGGGATTAGATGAGGGAAAAAAGGGCTTTGGGCACAGCTTGAAGGCTGTTATTTTCACCAACTCTGGTGTCAGCTATGATCTTTTTACAGTGCTTCTGACGATGGGGCCTCTTAGCTAGAGATCCCTGCGTCTCCATGATTCTAGTTTTACATATATATAAATGGGAATATTGTTTCCATGCTTTTACTGAGTGCCCCTTCTCTGGAGACTGAACTAGTCTAAAATTGAGGTGCACAGGGTGCAACAGAGGAATATAAACTATGTGTAAGACGTTCTCAGCTGTCGCAGGTGCCCAGCCTAGGACAGTATATTCTAGAACAATGGAATGTGTAGCCAGGAACCCCAAATATAACTTGGAGTGCTTTACTGTGAAATAGCTGTGATGAGACTAGTTCCTTTGAGTGCCACAATGTTTGCTGCCTAAGGGCAAGGGAGTCTGTTTAGGAGCTGAACTGATTAGACTGACGTCTATACCTGAATGCATAGCAAAGGTTGGTGTTGTTGAGTGGGTCACCAAAACTTCCTAATTTATTGTTACTTCCTAATCAAAAGTAATGTTTTGTTTTTTAGTGTTTTTTTTTTTTGGTGAGTAGGGGGCAAAGCATCACTTTTCTCATGAAGACACCCCACCATAGAGAGAAGAAATTTTCATCATTATAGAAAGAGCCACTCCAAATTAAAACTCTCACCAGGAAAAGTAAAAACAAAACAAAACCCAAAAAAACACAACTTTTAGATTGGCAAATCTCTACTTTAAAATTTAACCCGACAGGTTTACTTATTAAATTTCAGTAATAAAATTAGCAATTCGAGAAAAATGAAGATTTCCAGCTCCAAGACACATGGTGGATTAGGACCCTCTTCTCCTTAGGGTGGGTGTGGAGAGGACTCTTGCATTCTCTGCTGTTTTCCTCATGGGATCCTTGCCCAGGAGACAATGGCTTCCTGTCCCATCCACATAGCCAGAGTTGGAATTTGAACTCAGCAGGCCCGTGACTCTCTCTCTCAGAACTTGTGACTCAGCACAGACCTGCTGCTTTTTGACTGGTTATGTAGCCCGATAGCCTCATCTTCACAGAGAAGGCAGAGACTATGAAGGAATTGCCTGTGCCTTCCATTTAAGCTCAGCATGCCCGCCCCTCCCTCTCTGCTCTTGCGTGTATACATATGTGTGGGGATGGGAGTAGCGTGCTGTTTCTACAGGTCCCCAAGGAGTCAGCCGACAAATCTGAGTGAGAGTTGATGAGATTATTTTGACCACTCAGTGACTATGCCCAGAATTCTACCCTAAGGTGTGCGACAGGGTTAGGAAAACAAACAAACAAAACCTCTGTTCACCAAGGACGACTGGAACCCACTGAGATGCAGACAGGGAGGACAGTGGAGTTATGCAGACGACGCATACAAAACAGTGCATAAAACCTGATTTCCTAAGTGCGTAAAGAGGGAGTTTGAAACGTATTTAGTTAACTCTAAAACAATACAACGACCATATTCTTCCAAAGGGTTGTATGTGCCTATCTGCCCTGTCTGGGTTCCTCAAGAGGAATCTTGGGAGCCTGGGAACGCCAGCATGAAAAGCGAGAGACTTGGCTCCCACAGTCTCTGTTGGTATCTTCCCCGGTCCCACTGGAGCACATGCAGCCGCGCTGTCCAGGGCGAGCAGCCCAGAAGTGAGTGCTTTGGCAGAAGTGATCTGTTCTTGATGGCCTGCATTTTCTAACTGGGCTCAGGAAAAGAGCCGGCACCAGCCTGCCATGGGAGGGGAGCAGGTACTCTGACCCTGCTTAGGGGAGACGGCGGCATTAGTCTCTCTGGCTCTGCGTTGCTCATTCCTGAAGTCGAGCTGGCTAGAGGCCCACATGCTCTTCAGATTAATAAGGGAATCCTACGTGTCCTTAAGACTCTGGTGTACCATGTAGGGTGCCTTTGAAACAGCCCCATGTCCATTCCTGACTGTGCCCTACATAATAACTGGTGTTTTTATTTTATTTTTGAAGCTTTTGACTTTTGAGATAACCGAAACATTTTGTACTATTAAGGGGCATAATTAAAAAAAAAAAAAAAACCTTCTATATTTGCGTTTTGTAGCTAGAGATCTTGAAGGGGCTGGTGTTTCGGAGACTTACTAGGGCGAGGAAACTGGAAGCAGTGAGAATATAAGGCTGCTTCGAGATCGGCAACCCTGACAAAGTTTTACCTCACTTGTCAACTGCTTTCTCCAATTCCTACCAGGACGGAGAAGAACAACAACAGCTCTTCTTTGTGAAGACGTAGTAGGAAATCGTCAAGATAAGAGTTATTTATTGGGGTGACATCCGTGCACAGTGTGTATGTGGAGGTCAGGGGACAAGTGGTGGGAGTGAGTCCTCTTCTTCCACCATCTGTGGTCTGGGCATTCAACTTTGGCCCTCAGGATTGGTGGAAAGTGCTCTTACCCACTAAGCTATGGCACTTGGCCCCAGGTTCAACACTTTGTTAAGCAAATTTCTCACACGATCTGTCTAATTCCAACAAAGATTCTAATGCAGTAGCCGTCTTGAATCCCCTTTCAATAATGATGAAACCGCAGCCATGGCACACAGAGAAGGCTGGCCACGGTCATGCCATTAATCCGCTGGGATTTGAGCTGGAGGCTAGTCTGTTTCATCAACAAGGAAGATTTGGCATTTTATTAGGTGACCTTTTAAAATGCTCTGGGCAAGTCGGAAATAATCAGCGGATAAATAGAAGGTGTGGCTCTCCATCTGCTCCACACAACACAGGCTCTTCCTTTCTGATCCTCTAAGGTGTGATGTTCCATCACGGATGGCTTGTTCCCAGTCTCTGTGTCATTAGAAGGACCACTGGGGTTACACTTTGGTGAAGAGTAGCTTGTTCCCATATTGTCCTCATGGGTCTGTCTAATCGTGAAAAAAGGGGTCAGGGACTGGGACTGGCTCCCGTCATTGCTGGTCTGAATTGAAAAGGATTTGTAGGAGAAAGTTGGCTTCCAGTTGAGGGGAGGCAGATGTCAGATTCCTACACCGCAAAACAATGTGTTCAGTTGCTCTGTGCCCAGTGTGTGGGCTCCTTCCGAGTGTGAAGTCCCCCACTGGTTCACAGGACTGAGTTGGATTAGGGATTGAAGTTCCCTTGGTCCTATTTGGATCTGACTAAAACTTTGACCAAAGGGGACAAAAGGAATTTTCAAAAAGATGCACTGGGCTGCTGATCATGTTAGGAAAGACTCCACGTTGTGACTCCAATGTAAATGTAGTTGAGAAGGTTGAGAGGACATTCTGGTAAAATCGGAGAGACAGGTAGCATTGTATCCAGAAAGGGTTTCTGCTCTAACCTGGCTGAGCTCCAAGGGTTAAGAGGCTAAAAGAAACGGTTCAGTTGGTAAAGTACTTCCTTGCAATCTTGAGAACTTGGGTGCAATCTTCAGAATCCATATAAAAAGGCCTGGAGTGGGAAATGCATGGTGTACATATACAAGTCCAGTCCTGGGGGCCAGAGGTAGGTGGATTCTTTCAACTTGCTGACCAGCTAGCCTAGCCTATCGGGTGAGTAGCAGGTCAGTGGGAGACTGTCCCCAAAACCAAACCAAACTAATACGAACTGTTGTAAAAGGGGAGGCAGGTTGTGTTCCCGGCAACTGAGAAGAATGTGGGCCCTTTTGTTCTGTCCCACCCGGCTCCCTGGTTGCATGGCTACATGGCCTGCTTTTGGCCCTGGTTAGCTTATACCCGGAATAATTACACACAAACTGTATTCATTTAAATTACTGCCTGGCCCATTATCTCTAGCCTTTGCTTGGCTAATTCTTAGATCTGATTCAGCCCATTTCTAGAAAGTCTGTGTGTCACCATGAGGTGGTGGCTTACCGGACGATTCTAATATACATCCATCTCGGGTAGGAGCATCATGGCGTCTTCTACACTTCCTTTCTTTTCCGAACCCTGTTCTGTCTACTCTGCCTACCTAAGGGCTGCCCTATCAAAAAGCCAAGGCAGTTTTCTTTATTCAGCCAATGAAAGCAGCCCAAATACAGAAGAACCCTCCAACACCAACGAATGGTGTCGAAGGAAAAACATAACCTTCGCATGTGCATGCACACACACACACACACACACAGATACATGCACACAGATACATGCACACCCATGAACATGAACCTGCACATACATGAACATGCACTCATACAAATACAGAAGAAATGCCTCCTGGGCTCTAAACTGTAGAGTGAATTAGATAGAATCAAGGCAGCGAATAGGGTTTGGGCAGGGAAACGGTGTAGGAGATTTTGTGGGGAGATCCTCCCCACCTCTGTCCTAGTCATGGGCCATTTCTCTTACAGCAATTGGCCATTGCCAATGAAGTGACAGGGGTGCTCGACCAATATCAATAAAGGGTTGTTGGGATGCTCCTTTAATATCTCTGCCATGCAGTAGCCTTAGCCATGGCCTGCTGCAAGATTGTGGCCACCGGAAGTTATCCATGCTTCAGGCTATCAAGGCAGCTCGCCATTGAAAAGCTTTTGCTTTTGTATCTGAGCAGCCCAATTGTGCATATAACTGTGGGGACCAAAGATTGCATAGTAGAATGTCCCCAATGGAACACAGAGAGCCCGTGTTTAATATGCAGTGGGCAATACTATCCAGCCCTAAACAAGGAGAGCACTTCTAGTCCACGCTGTCTCGGAGAAGGGAAAGGCCTGAAATTTCACTTGTGTTGGAGCATGCAGTGTAGAGTCTTGGCATCCAGATGTCCAAAGGATCAGTAAGACAAGTAGCAAGACGTCTTCCTAGAATCTCACACGGGGCGTGTGTAACTTCTCAGGGTTTGGAGTTTCCTTGGTATTTCCTTAGAGGCTGTTGTTTGACTTCATCTGTGTTTCAAGCAACCGCAATGTTGAGCAGTTTCAAACGCTTTATAAAAACATCTGTCCTGGGGTAGGGTTGAAGCTCAGGCATTGAGTGTTTCTCTAGCATGTCTAGAGCCCTTGGTTTGATCTGTGTCTCAGAGTGGAAGGTGGGGAATAGGAGGGGGAGAGAGAGAAGGGGAAGGAGGAAAAGTGGGACTAGAAGGAGGAAGAGGAGGAGTTGGAATGGGCAGGTAGGAAAACGGCTGGGCTGTAAGCTCTAAGATCCACACCCTAGCAACATGCTTCCTCTAATTAGATCCCATCCCCTAAAGGTCTCACAGCCTCTGGAAACAAAACAGCCGCTAGCTGGGGAAGAAGTGATCAGGAATTTGAGTGTGTGTGTGTGTGGGGGGGGACATTTCACATCCAAATCATAGTTTAGTGAATGTGGGCTTGGAGCCACAGGCCATAGTTTGCCAAGCTCTGCTACATAAAAGAGCTTTGCTTCTTTGAGCCATGTATGTTGATTTTAAATTTTCTCATATCCACACTAAAAAAAAAAATATTAAAGAGCAGTAAGTAACTTACATTTTTAAGCTTGTAATCTGAAGCCAAGAATGGTGGCTATGCCTATAATCCAAGGCTTCAGAAGGCAGAGACAGGAGGATCATGAATTAGAGTCTGGCTTGGGCATGCAGTGAGACTGCCTTAAATGTGTGTGCATACACACACACACACACACACGCATACACACACACATACACACACACGCATACATACACATGCACACACACACATGCACACACACACGCATACACACACACATGCACACACACGCACACACACATGCACACACACAGACACACACACGCACGCATGCACACACAGACACACACAC